>JASTWF010001003.1:0-21691 GCA_030390025.1 Squalus acanthias
CTCACTCTAACTGTACAGAGTCACTGTTTATTCAGCAGGGTAAGGGTCACTCGCTGTGTAACTGTACAGAGTCACTGTTTATTCAGCAGGGTAAGGGTCACTCGCTGTTTAACTGTACAGAGTCACTGTTTATTCAGCAGGGTAAGGGTCACTCGCTGTGTAACTGTACAGAGTCACTGTTTATTCAGCAGGGTAAGGGTCACTCACTCTAACTGTACAGCGTCACTGTTTATTCAGCAGGGTAAGGGTCACTCACTGTAACTGTACAGAGTCACTGTTTATTCAGCAGGGTAAGGGTCACTCACTGTAACTGTACAGAGTCACTGTTCATTAAGGGTAAGGGTCACTCACTGTATAACTATCTCTCTTGCCTTCTCTCTCTCTCTCTCCCACCATCTGTCTCTCTCCCGCCTACCCCCTTTCCCTCCGTGTCTCAGGAACATAAGAAATAGGAGTAGGAGTAGGCCATTCAGCCCCTAGAGCCTGCTCCGCCATTCAATAAGATAATGGCTGATCTTCTACCTCATCTCCACTTTCCTGCACTATCCCCATATCCCTTGATTCCCTTAAGATTCAAAAATCTATCGATCTCTATCTTGAATATACTCAACGACTGAGCCTCCACAGCCCTCTGGGGTAGAGAATTCCAAAGATTCACCACCCTCTGAGTGAAGAAATTTCTCCTCGTCTCAGTCCTAAATGGCTGACCCCTTATTCTGAGACTGTGACCCCCTGGTTCTAGACTCCCCAGCCAAGGGAAACATTCTCCCAGCATCCACCCTTTCAAGCCCTGTAATAATTTTGTATGCTTCAATGAGATCCCCTCTCATTCTTCTGAATTCAAGAGAATACAGGCCTAGTTTAGTCAATCTCTTCTCATACGACAGTCCCGCCATCCCAGGAATCAATCTCGTGAACCTTCGTTGCACTCCCTCTATGGCAAGTATATCCTTCCTTAGGTAAGGAGACCAAAATTGTACACAGTACTCCAGGTGTGGTCTCACCAAAGCCCTATATAATTGGAGTAAGACTTCTTTACTCCTGTACTCAAATCCTCTTGCAATGAAGGCCAGCATACCATTTGCCTTCCTAATGGCTTGCTGCACCTGCACATTCACTTTCAGTGACTCATGTACAAGGACACCCAGGTCCCTTTGAGCATGTGCATTCCCCAATCTTTCACCATTTAGGAAATACTCTGCCTTTCTGTTTTTTCTACCAAAGTGGATAACTTCACATTTATCCACATTATATTCCATCTGCCATGTTCTCGCCCACTCACTGAGCCTGTCGAGATCCCCTTGAAGCCTCTTCACAACCGACACTGCCACCTAGCTTTGTATCGTCAGCAAATTTGGAAAAGTTACATTTAGTCCCCTCATCCAAATCATTGATATAGATTGTGACTAGCTGGGGCCCAAGCACCGATCCTTGCGGTACCCCACTAGTCACAGCCTGCCATCCTGAAAAAGACCCGTTTATCCCTATTCTTTGTTTTCTGTCTGTTAACCAATTCTCAATCCATGCTAGTATATTACCCCCAATTCCATGTGCCCTAATTTTGTTCACCAACCTCTTGTGTGGGACCTTATCGAAGGCCTTCTGAAAATCCAGATACACCACATCTACCGGTTCCCCTTTGTCTACTCCACTAGTTACATCCTCAAAGAACTCAATAGGTTTTTTAAACAGGATTTCCCTTTCATAAATCCATGTTGACTCTGCCCAATCTTACCATTAATTTCTAACTGCCCAGTTATTGCATCCTTTATAATAGATTCCAGCATTTTCCCAACTACTGATGTGAGGCTAACAGGTCTGTAGTTCCCCGTTTTCTCTCTCCCTCCTTTCTTAAATAGCGGGGTTACATTTGCTATCCTCCAAACTGCAGGAACCGTTCCAGAATCTATAGAATTTTGGAAGATGACAACCAATGCGTCCACTATCCCAATGGCCACCTCTTTCAAAACCCGAGGATGTAGGTCATCCGGTCCTTGGGATTTATCGACTTTTAGTCCCATTAATTTTGCTAGTACTGTTTTTTTTACTAATAATTTCTTTAAGTTCCTCATTCTCGTCACACCCTTGGTTTTCTCGTATTTCTGGGAGGTTTTTTGTGTCTTCCTCTGTGAAGACAGAAACAAAGTATTTATTTAATTTCTCTGCCATTTCCTCATTCCCCATTATAAATTCTCCAGTCTCTGACTGTAAAGGACCTACATTTACCTTCACCAGTCTTTTCCTTTTCCACATACCTATAGAAGCTTTTACAATCCGTTTTTATATTTTTCGCGAGTTTGTGCTCATATTCCATTTTCCCTTTCTTTATCAATTTCTTGGTCCCCCTTTGCTGATTTCTAAAAAGATCCCAATCCTCAGGCTGACCGCTTTTTCTGGCAACTTTATAAGTTTCCTCCTTTGACTTAATACTAGCTTTAATTTCTTTTGTTAGCCATGGTTGGATCACTTTTCCTTTTGGGTTTTTATGCCCTAGAGGAATATATGTTTGTTGCAAATTTTGCATTATTTCCTTGAATGTTAGCCATTGTATGTCCACCTTCATACCATTTAGTGTCGTCTCCCAATCTACCATGGCCAACTTGTCCCTCATACCCTTGTAGTTTCCTCTGTTTAGATTGAAGACCGCAGTTTCAGATTGGACTACATCACTCTCAAACTTAATGTAAAATTCAATCATATTATGGTCACTTGTCCCTAAAGGCCCCTTTACCACAAGATTTATTGATTAGCCCTTTCTCATTACACAGTCCCAGATCCAGAATAGCCTGTTCCCTGGTTGGTTCCTCCACATACTGATCCAGGAAACCATCTCGCGTGCATTCCAAGAATTCGTCCTCCACACCATTCGTGGTAATTTGATTTGCCCAGTCAATATGTAGATTAAAGTCCCCCATGATCACCTCTCCTTCTTCTAAACTCTAGAGAATATAAGTGAGAAGTCGCACAACACCAGGTTATAGTCCAACAGTTTTATTTGAAATCACAAGCTTTCGGAGCGCTGCTCCTTCGTCAGGTGAAGTGAAGAGATGCATATAGGCACAGCATATATAGTCAGAGAGCACTGCCAGGTGACTACAGTTAATCTTTCCAACTGCCCTTTATCACACCTCGGCAGAGAGACAATCACGGCAATCAAAGGTGTGGATGGTGTCCAACCAGGTCAGTCAGCAAAACATTACATCAAAGACAATGAGGTGGGGTCACGAGGGGTCAAATGTGGCAGATGCTGGGGTCTGTATGGAAAACAAAAAACTTTTTACTTTTTTTTGCTGCTATAACCTGGTGTTGTGCGACTTCTCACTTTTGTCCACCCCAGTCCAACACACCCGGTGCATCTCCACATCTAGAGAATATAGGCCTAGTCTACACAATCTGTCTTCATAGGACAATCCCGGTTGCGGAGTATTTTAAACCAACACTCGACACAAGGTTTTCGGATCGATAGTCAAGTTGTCTTTATGACACCGGTGGGGAGACAGCCCGCTCTGTCTTTAACCAGACTTCTCCAAATTGTTACAGCAAACACGACATTTTTATACATTACAATGAGCATGTGCAGCTCATGCTGAATTCATTCCTGCCACCTGATTGGATCTTGGCCCGCAGGCACCTTCACTGATTGGTTACAAATCTTAATGTAAAGCTGCCTCCTCAATCAATCACTCAAACTGCTGCATGCCGACCAAAAGGCACCCTTGGAATGCGACCTAGGCAATCAGGTTCTTACGGTCAGTTGAAATGCTGGACATCCCGTCTCCATTTCATTGTTTTCTACCTCTCCAAAGGTCAGCTATCTTTGACCACATCTTTATAGATGTGGTCTTTCATGTTAGCCCCTTGTCTTCCTTACACCATTCAGTGAGACTACCAGCAATGTCAGTTTAACTCTTTCCCCACTGCAATCCCCCCCATCCCAGGAACCGGTCTGGTGAACCTTCGTTGCACTCCCTCTATGGCAAGCATAAGAACATAAGAAATAGGAGCAGGAGTAGGCCAATCGGCCCCTCGAGCCTGCTCCGCCATTCAATAAGATCATGGCTGATCTGATCCTAACCTCAAATCTAAAGAACACAAGAAGTAGGAGCAGGACCAGGCCATTCGGCCCCTGGGCCCGCTCCGCCACCCACAGGGCCCTGACCGATCCGAACTCAGCCTCATGTCCAATTTCCTGCCCGCTCACCATAACCCCTAATTCCCTTTACTTCTATTTCTGTTTTAAATTTATTTAATGATGTAGCTTCCACAGCTTCCTGGGGCAGCAAATTCCACAGACCTACTACCCTCTGAGTAAAGAAGTTTCTCCTCATCTCAGTTTTGAAAGAGCAGCCCCTTATTCTAAGATTATGCCCCCTAGTTCTAGTTTCACCCATCCTTGGGAACATCCTCCCCGCATCCGCCCGATCAAGCCCCTTCACAATCTTATATGTTTCAATAAGATCGCCTCTCATTCACTCAGACCTCACCGTCCTCGGCCTCTTGCACTGTTCCACGGAAGCGTAGCGTAAGCTCGAGGAACAGCACCTCATCTTTCGATTAGGCACTTTACAGCCCTCTGGACTCAACATAGAGTTCAACAATTTCTGATCATAACCTCGGCCCCTACCACACATTTATATATATATATATATATACATTTTATCCACCCTTTTGATTTGTGCCTTGTCCCTCTCTCCCCCCACGGCAGCTGTCTTTCATTCCGCCAGCATTTCACACTTCACACTACCGAGCCACCTTTTGAATCTTAACCTGTCCCATTACCATCTCGTCTTGCCTTGAGCATCTCTTAATGTCTCTACTTACCATAGACCACCCCTTTTGTTCTTTTATTCCAACCCCCAGCCTCCAAACTTGCTTTTTTATCTGTTTCAGTTCCTGCTTTTTTCTCAGTTCTGACGAAGGGTCATCGACCTGAAACGTTAACTCTGTTTCTCTCTCCACAGATGTTGCCTGGCCTGCTGAGTTTTTCCAGCGTTTTCTGTTGTTGTTTGTCTTAATCATAAGAACATAAGAAATAGGAGCAGGAGTAGGCCAATCGGCCCCTCGAGCCTGCTCCGCCATTCAATAAGATCATGGCTGATCTGATCCTCACCTCAAATCTAAAGAACACAAGAAGTAGGAGCAGGACCCGGCCACTCAGCCCCTGGGCCCGCTCCGCCACCCACAGGGCCCTGACCGATCCGAACTCAGCCTCATGTCCAATTTCCTGCCAGCTCCCCGTAACCCCTAATTCCGTTTACCTCTAGGAAACTGTCTATTTCTGTTTTAAATTTATTTAATGATGTAGCTTCCACAGCTTCCTGGGGCAGCAAATTCCACAGACCTACTACCCTCTCAGTGAAGAAGTTTCTCCTCATCTCAGTTGTGAAAGAGCAGCCCCTTATTCTAAGATTATGCCCCCTAGTTCTAGTTTCACCCATCCTTGGGAACATCCTTACCGCATCCACCCGATCAAGCCCCTTCACAATCTTATATGTTTCAATAAGATCGCCTCTCATTCTTCTGAACTCCAATGAGTAGAGTCCCAATCCACTCAACCTCTCCTCATATGTCCACCCCCTCATCCCCAGGATTAACCGAGTGAACCTTCTTTGTACTGCCTCGAGAGCAAGTATGTCTTTTCTTAAGTATGGACACCAAAACTGTACAGGAAACTCTCTTTTAACCGGCACCCAAATAACCGGAAATCTCTCTTAACCGGCAAAATTCTTGAGTAGGTAACCGGGGTTTTCCTTCATCTCTCCTTTAAAAATAACTTTGAAAAAAACCCCCGAGGCGTTTGCCTTGTATCGGAGCGTGTAGATTGGGAGGGGAATGTGCAGCCCGGGTAGGCAGCGGACACGACAGATGGTCAGCTGGCGGTCCCCGGGGAGACGGAGCTCCGAATGCAGGCGCATGTCAATGTGTACGGGGTTCTCGTACGTTGGGAGATATAACTCTCCGTTATCCGGACTTTTTGATTAACCGGCACCACGCTGGTCCCGTCGGTGCCGGTTAATAAAGAGTTTCCTGTATATCCTTCCTTAGGTAAGGAGACCAAAACTGTACACAATACTCCAGGTGTGGTCTCACCAGGGCCCTATATAATTGCAGTAAGACGTCTTTACTCTTATACTCAAATCCTCTTGTAATAAAGGCCAACATACCATTTGCTTTCCCAATTGCTTGCTGTTACCTGCAATGTTAACTTCCAGTGATTCGTGTACAAGGGACACCCAGGTCCCCTCCGAACACCGACGTTTCCCAGTCTCTCGCCATTCTCTGCCCCCGACTCGCCTCTCTGACCTGTGGCTCCTTTTTGTGTTGCAGGCCCTGATGCTTGAACAGCTCCAGAAACACTCGACCTCGCACTCTGGCTTCCAGCCCAACTCCCAGGTAAGCTCGCTCCTGCCTCCTTCGCCAGCGGCAGCTCGTCCAGGGAACAGATACGGTGCGGCGCCGACCGCCTGGTCTGCCCGCCGCACACGGGTGGGTTGGGAGCGACCTGGGGTTGTCGAGTTAAGCCGGTACTTGTGGACAGTCGCTGTACGCCGGCACTGCCTCCCGGGTACGAGTGTCCCAACCGTACAGTCTGTGCGTTTCGTACGCGTGTGTGTGTGTACGCGTGTGTGTGTGTACGCGTGTGTGTGTGTACGCGTGTGTGTGTGTACGCGTGTGTGTACGCGTGTGTGTGTGTACGCGTGTGTGTACGCGTGTGTGTACGCGTGTGTGTGTGTACGCGCGTGTGTGTGTGTACACACGTGTACGCGCGTGTGTGTGTACGCGCGTGTGTGTGTGTGTACACACGTGTACGCGCGTGTGTGTGTACACACGTGTACGCGCGTGTGTGTGTGTACGCGCGTGTGTGTGTGTACACACGTGTACGCGCGCGCGTGTGTGCACACGTGTGCGCGCGTGTGTGCACACGTGTGCGCGCGTGTGTGCACGCGTGTACGCGTGCGTGCACGCGTGTACGCGCGTGCGTGTACACACGTGTACGCGCGTGCGTGTACACACGTGTACGCGCGTGCGTGTGTGTACGCGCGTGCGTGCGTACCCGCGTGTGCGCGTGTGCGTGCGTGTGTACCCGCGTGTGCGTGCGTGTGTACCCGCGTGTGCGTGCGTGTGTACCCGCGTGTGCGTGCGTGTGTACCCGCGTGTGCGTGCGTGTGTACCCGCGTGTGTGTGTGTGTGTGTGTGTGTACACGTGTACGTGTGTGTGTGTGTGCACAGCACCGATCGGGTGAGTGCCCGGATTCCCCGATCGGTTATAACTATTGCGTCTTTGTGACCGTAGATGGGGGAGGAGATGAGTTCGAACAGCTTTACCAAGCAGTACCTGGCAAAGCAGCACGAACTCCTGGGACAGAGGCTGGAGAGAAAGGTGTGTCTGTGGGTGCGTGCGTCTGTGTGCCTGTACAGGGCTTCGGTGAGACCACACCTGGAGTGCTGGGCACAGTTTTGGTCTCCTTTTCTCAGGAAGGATATACTTGCCTTGGAGGCGGTGCAACGAAGGTTCACTAGATTGATCCCTGGGATGAGAGGGCTGTCCTATGATGAGAGATTGTGTAGAATGGGCCGATACTCTCTGGAGTTTAGAAGAATGAGAGGTGATCTCATTGAAATATACAAGATTCTGAGAGGGATTGACAGGGTAGATGCCGAGAGGTTGTTTCCCCTGGCTGGAGAGTCTAGAACTAGGGGGCACAATCTCAGGATAAGGGGTCGGCCATTTAAGACTGAGATGAGGAGGAATTTCTTCACTCAGAGGGTTGTGAATCTTTGGACTTCTCTACCCCAGAGGGCTGTGGAGGCTGAGCCTTTGAGTATATTCAAGGCTGAGATCGATAGATTTTTGGACTCTCGGGGAATCAAGGGATATGGAGATCGGGCGGGAAAGTGGAGTTGAGGTCAAAGATCAGCCATGATCTTATTGAATGGCGGAGCAGGCTCGAGGGGCCGTGTGGCCGACTCCTGCTCCTATTTCTTATGTCCTGTGTGTGTGCCTGCCAGCCCGCCCACGTGCATGTATGCCCGCGGGCGGGTCTGTGTGTGTGTGTTGAGTGTGCAGACACTTGTGTGCACGGCACCGATGAGTGTGCCCGGAGCCCCGATCGGTTCTAACGATGATGCGTCTTTGTGACCGTAGATTGGGGAGGAGATGAGTTCGAACAGCTTCATCAAACAGTACCTGGCAAAGCAGCACGAACTCCTGCGACAGAGGCTGGAGAGAGAGGCTCGTGGAGCGGTGGAGTTGGAAGGTGAGAGACGCGCGGCGCAGCGTTACTGGGGACCCTTCATCACCGACACACGGTGCAGTGTTACCGGGGATCCTCATACCATGAACACAAACCTCTCTGTCTCGCGCTCTCTCTCTGTGTGTCTCTCTCTCTCTTGCTCTCTGTGTGTCTCTCTGCCTCTTTCTCTCTCTCTCTCTCTCTCTCTCTCTGCCTCTCCCTGTCTCTCTCTCTCCCTGTCTCTCTCTCTCTCTCTCTGCCTCTCTCTCTTCGCCTCTCTCTCTCCCTGTGTCTCTCTGCCTCTCCCTGTCTCTCTCTGCCTCTCCCTGTCTCTCTCTCTCCCTGTCCCTCAGACTGGAAAACTGCTAATGTAACACCCTATTTAAAAAGGGCAGTAGACAGAAGGCTGGTAACTATAGACCGGTTAGCGTAACATCTGTGGTAGGTAAAATTTTGGAGTCCATTATTAAGGAAACAGTAACAGGACATTTGGATAATCATAATTTAATAGGACAAAGTCAGCATGGTTTTACGAAGGGGAAGTCATGTTTGACAAATTTGCTGGAGTTCTTTGAGGAAGTAACATATAGAGTGGATAAAGGGGAACCAGTGGACGTAGTGTATTTAGACTTCCAAAAGGCATTTGACAAGGTGCCACACAAAAGATTATTGCTTAAGGTAAAAAATCACAGGATTGGGGGTAATATTCTGGCATGGATAGAGGATTGGCTATCTAGCAGAAAGCAAAGAGTTGGGATAAATGGTTCATTCTCAGACTGGTAATCAGTAACTAGTGGTGTTCCACAGGGGTCAGTGCTGGGTCCCCAACTCTTTACAATCTATATTAACGATTTGGAGGAAGGGACCAAGTGTAACATATCAAAATTTGCAGATGATACAAAGATGGGAGGGAAAGTAGTGAGTGAGGAGGACATAAAAAACCTGCAAGGGGACATAGACAGGCTAAGTAAGTGGGCAGAGATTTGGCAGATGGAATACAACACTGGAAAGTGTGAGGTGATGCACTTTGGCAGGAAAAATCCTAGAGCAATTTATTATCTTAATGGCAAGAAACTGGAGAGTACTGAAGTGCAAAGGGATCTGGGGGTCCTGGTGCACGAAACTCAAAAGGTTAGTATGCAGGTGCAGCAAGTGATTAAGAAGGCAAATGGAATGTTGGCTTTCATTGCTAGGGGGATAGAATATAAAAATAGGGAGGTATTGCTTCAGTTGTACAAGGTATTGGTGAGACCGCACCTGGAATACTGCATACAGTTTTGGTGTCCTTACTTAAGGAAAGACATCCTTGCTCTCGAGGCAGTGCAAAAAAGGTTCACTCGGTTAATCCCGGGGATGAGGGGGTGGTCATATGAGGAGAGGTTGGGTAGATTGGGACTCTACTCATTGGAGTTCAGAAGAATGAGAGGCGATCTTATTGAAACATATAAGATTGTGAAGGGGTTGGATCGGGTGGATGCGGGGAGGATGTTCCCGATGACGGGTGAGACTAGAACTAGGGGACATAGTCTTAGAATAAGGGGCTGCTCTTTCAAAACTGAGATGAGGAGGAACTACTTCACTCAGAGGGTGGTAGGTCCATGGAATATGCTGCCACAAAAAGCTGTAGAAGCTACATCATTAAACAAATTTAAAACAGAAATAGACAGTTTCCTAGAAGTAAAGGGCATTAAGGGTTACGGGGAGCGGGCAGGAATTTGGACATGAGTCTAGGTTCGGATCCGGTCATGGCCCTGTGGGTAGTGGAGCGGGCCCAGGGACCGTGTAGCCTGATTCTGCTCCTATTTCGTGTGTGCAATTCTGTTAGATGCAGGAGATGGTTCTGTGATAGATAGTAGATTGGCGGTTAGGATCAGATCAGCCACGATCTTATTGAATGGCGGAGCAGGCTCGAGGGGCCGATTGGCCTACTCCTGCTTCTATTTCTTATGTTCTTATGTTCTCTCTCTCTCTCTCTCTCTCTCTCCGCCTCTTTCCTTCACTCTGTCTTTTTCTCTCTCTCTGTGTCTCTCTGCCTCTCCCTCTCTCTCTCTCTGTCTCTGTCTCTCTCTCTGTCTCTCTCTCTGTCTCTCTCTGTTTCTCTCTCTGTCTCTCAATCTCTCTCTCACACACACTCTCTCTCTCACTGTCTCTCTGTCTCTCACTCTCTCTCTGTCTCTCACTCTCTCTGTCTCTGTCTGTTTCTCACTCTCTGTCTCTCACTCTCTGTCTCTGTCTCTCACTCTCTCTGTTTCTCACTCTGTCTCTCAATCTCTCTCTCACACACACTCTCTCTCTCTCTCACTGTGTCTCTCTCTGTCTCTCACTCTCACTCTCTGTCTCTGTCTCTGTCTCTGTCTCTCTGTCTCTCACTCTCTCTCACACTCTGTCTCTGTCTCTCTCTGTCTCTCACTCTCTCTCTCTCACACTCTCTCTCTCTCTCACACTCTCTCTGTCTCTGTCTCTGTCTCTGTCTCTGTCTCTGTCTCTGTCTCTGTCTCTGTCTCTGTCTCTGTCTCTGTCTCTGTCTCTGTCTCTCTCTCTGTCTCTCTCTCTGTCTCTCTCTCTCTGTCTCTGTCTGTCTCTCCCTCTCTCTCTGATGCCCTTCCTTTCCACGCTGACCTGAGCATCAACTTTCTCTCTCTGGTCCTCCCTCCTGTGCAGATGCCGAGTCGGACAGCGAGAGCACAGACACACAGACTCCGGCCGCCCACCAGTCTGACACACAGCCCGGCCCAGAGCTACAGGAGCTGCAAGGTAGGAGCGGCACTCGCGGGGAGCAGACCCTGGGGTTATGGGTCTGGGGGGTAAGTGGGAGAGAGGGTTGGGTGGGTAAGCGGGGGGCGGAGAGAGGGGTTCAGGGGGTAGGGGGGAATATGAGTGGGGGGTTGGGGTCCGGTGGTGGTAAGTAATTAGGAAGGCTAATGGAATGTTGGCCTTTGTTGCAAGGGGTATGGAGTATAAAAGTAGGGAAGTTTTGATGCAACTTTACAGGGCGCTGGTGCGACCACACCTGGAGTACTGCGTACAGTTTTGGTCTCCATATTTAAGGAAGGAAATACTTGCATTGGAGGCAGTTCAGAGAAAGATCACTAGGTTGATTCCTGGGATGAAAGGGTTGACGTATGAGGAAAGGTTGAGCAGGTTGGGCCTATATTTCTGGGCAACACGGTGGCATAGTGGTTAGCACTGTTGCCTCACAGCGCCAGGGACCCGGGTTCGAATCCGGCCTCGGGTGACTGTCTGTGTGGAGTTTGCACATTCTCCCCGTGTCTGCGTGGGTTTCCTCCCACAGTCCAAAGATGTGCGGGTTAGGTTGATTTGGCTATGATAAATTGACCCTTAGTGTTAGGGGGATTAAATACGTGGGGTTACGGGGATAGGGTGGCCTCTATCTGCACTGTGGGGATTCTGTGATTCATTCTGTGATATACTCATTGGAGTTTAGAAGAATGAGAGGTGATCTTATTGAAACATATAAGATTCTGAGGGGGGATTGACAGGGTAGATGCAGAGAGGATGTTTCCCCTAGTGGGGGTATCTAGAACTAGGGGGCATAGTTTCAGAATAAGGGGTCGCCCGTTTAAGACGGAGATGAGGAGGAATTTCTTCTCTCAGAGGGTCGTGAATCTTTGGAATTCTCTACCCCGGACAGCTGTGGAGGCGGAGTCATTGAATATATTCAAGGCGGAGATTGACAGACATTTGAACTACAAGGGAGTCGAGGGGTATGGGGAGAGAGAGCGGGAAAGTGGTGTAGAGGCCAAGATTGGATCAGCCATGATCCTATTGAATGGCGGAGCAGGCTCGAGGGGCCGATTGTCCGACTCCTGCTCCTATTTCTTAAACATAGAAACATAGAAGATAGGAGCAGGAGTAGGCCATTCGGCCCCTCGAGCCTGCTCCGCCATTCAATGCGATCATGGCTGATCATCCAAATTCAGTACCCTGTCCCTGCTTTCTCCCCATATCCCTTGATCCCCTTAGCCTTAAGAAATATATCTATCTCCTTCTTGATTATATTTAATGAATTGGCCTCAACTGCCTTGTGTGGTAGAGAATTCCACAGGTTCACCACTCTCTGGGTGAAGAAATTCCTCCTCATCTCAGTCCTAAATGGCTTGCCCCTTATCCTTAGACTGTGACCCTTGGTTCTGGACTCCCCCGCCATCGGGAACATCCTTCCTGTGTCTAGTCCTGTTAGAATTTTATAAGTTTCAATGAGATCTCCTCTCATTCTTCTAAACTCTAGCGAATATAAGCCTAATCGACCCAATCTCTCTTCATACTTCATTCCTGCCATCCCAGGTCTCAGTCTGGTGAATCTTCGCTGCACTCCCTCCATGGCAAGAACATCCTTCCTCAGATAGGGCGACCAAAACTGCACACAATACTCGAGGTGTGGTCTCACCAAGGCCTTGTACAACTGCAGCAAGACATCCTTGCTCCTGTACTCGAATCCTCTCGCTATGAAGGCCAACATACCATTTGCCTTCTTAACCGCCTGCTGCACCTGCATGCTTACCTTCAGCGACTGGTGCACAAGGACACCCAGGTCTCGTTGCACTTCCTCTTTTACCAATCTGCTGCCGTTCAGATAATAATCTGCCTTCCTGTTTTTGCCACCAAAGTGGATAACCACGTATTATTTCCACGATATATAACATCTGCCATGCATCTGCCCAATCACCCAACCTGTCCAAATCATCCTGGAGTTTCTCTGCATCCTCCTCACAGCACACACACACTCACCCAGCTTTGTGTCGTCTGCAAACTTGGAGACATTACATCTAGTTCCCTCGTCGAGATCATTAATATATGTTCTTATGAGGAGCTGGGAGGATAAGTGGTGGGGAGAGGAGCTGGGGGGGGGGGGTAAGCGGTGGGGGAGACTGGGCTGGGGGGGGGAGGTGTAACTGTGGGCAGGGGATGGGTCGCGGTGAGCTGGGGACGGGATCGGGGCTGATCAGCGACTCCGCCTTTCACGGTCGAATCTCCTGGGGACTCTCACAGGAAGAGCGAGCGGGTGGAGATTGTGGACACCGGAACCCAGCCCTGGGGCAAGGGACTCGATCCCAGGGTTCTGTTGGAACTGTGGCACCGATCGATATGAAGACGTTAACTCTCGGCCCCCCCCATCCCATTTTCCCTCTTCCTGCAGACAGCTATGCCTCATCCCTACTTTCCGAGGACAAAGATGAATCACAGGAGGAGAGGTCGGAGGGGTATGACAGTGGCCCTCACCCTGAGCCTATCGACCAGGTAATCATCTCCCGCTTCCTAACGGAGAGCACTCGCATTTCTGTAGCGCCGTTCATCACCACCGGACGTCCCAAAGCTTCTCCCGGGGAAAGGAATTCCTTTTGAAGCGCGGTCGATGTTGGAATAGCAGGAAACTGGGTAGCCATTTTGAGCACAGCAAGGTCCCACAAACTCCCAACAGTGCGGCGCTCCCTCAGTACTGACCCTCCGACAGTGCGGCGCTCCCTCAGTATTGCCCCTCCGACAGTGCGGCGGTCCGTCAGTACTGCCCCTCCGACAGTGCGGCGCTCCCTCAGTACTGCCCCTCCGACAGTGCAGCGCTCCCTCAGTACTGCCCCTCCGACAGTGCGGCACTCCCTCAGCACTGCCCCTCCGACAGTGCGGCACTCCCTCAGCACTGCCCCTCCGACAGTACGGCGCTCCCTCAGTACTGCCCCTCCGACAGTGCAACGCTCCCTCAGTACTGCCCCTCCGACAGTGCAGCACTCCCTCAGTACTGCCCCTCCGACAGTGCAGCACTCCCTCAGTACTGCACTGGGAGTGTTGGCTGGGATTACGGGGCTCGAACCCACAGCCTGCTGACTCGGGTGTGAGTGTTATCACTGAGACCACGGCAGACACCTGACCCTACTCGTGTTCGAAAACTTCCCTGAACCGAGCAAAGCAGGACAGCACACAGTCAATCAATACATCATTACTGGGTCAAGGTGAGCTTTAGGCTGAACCTGCCCTGGGAGTGTTTAATGGGACAGTGTAGAGGGAGCTTTACTCTGTATCTAACCCGTGCTGTACCTGCCCTGGGAGTGTTTGATGGGACAGTGTAGAGGGAGCTTTACTCTGTATCTAACCCGTGCTGTACCTGCCCTGGGAGTGTTTGATGGGACAGTGTAGAGGGAGCTTTACTCTGTATCTAACCCGTGCTGTACCTGCCCTGGGAGTGTTTGATGGGACAGTGTAGAGGGAGCTTTACTCTGTATCTAACCCGTGCTGTACCTGCCCTGGGAGTGTTTGATGGGACAGTGTAGAGGGAGCTTTACTCTGTATCTAACCCGTGCTGTACCTGCCCTGGGAGTGTTTAATGGGACAGTGTAGAGGGAGCTTTACTCTATATCTAACCTGTGCTGTACCTGCCCTGGGAGTGTTTGATGGGAGAGTGTACTGGGAGCTTTACTCTGTATCTAACCTGTGCTGTACCTGCCCTGGGAGTGTTTGATGGGACAGTGTAGAGGGAGCTTTACTCTGTATCTAACCCGTGCTGTACCTGCCCTGGGAGTGTTTGATGGGGACAGTGTAGAGGGAGCTTTACTCTGTATCTAACCCGTGCTGTACCTGCCCTGGGAGTGTTTGATGGGACAGTGTAGAGGGAGCTTTACTCTGTATCTAACCCGTGCTGTACCTGCCCTGGGAGTGTTTGATGGGACAGTGTAGAGGGAGCTTTACTCTGTATCTAACCCGCGCTGTTGGCGGGGAGTGTGATTACCCTGAGAGAGAAGGCGGGTTGTTGCTGACCTGTTTGTGCTTTGTTTTTTTCCCCCAAACAGGAGGACAGCTCTCTGGCGACGCCGCTGCGAAGCGGATCCCAGAACGCGGAGGAAGAAGGAAGCCACGCCTCAGAGGATGAAGAGGAGGAGGACGATGGCGAGGCAGAGGAGAGCGCTGCGCGGGCGCCTGCCCGCGGACCGGCTAGACGGGTGGGGCGCCCGAAGGCACAGGCTCCGGCAGAGCAGGCTCTCCCCCCTGCCTCCTCCTCCTCGCCCCCCAAAAGGATCAGGAGGGGCGCGCCCCCTGCCAGGCTGAAGAGAACCCCACAGCCCCCGAGGGCCAAGGCTGGGGCGGCAGCCTCGCCCGCCACCCAGGCCGACGGGGGTACCGCGGAGGCCGAGGACCAGCCGCCCGTCCCCGTCGAGCGGAGGAGGTGGTCGTCCGGCCGCGAGCGGAGGCGGCCCCCTTCCGCGGACGACGCTCCGCCGCCCCCGCCGCCGCCCAGAGACAAGACCCCCTCGCCGCAGCGAGGGGCCAAGGAGAGGACTCCCTCGCCGTCGCGGTCAAGCCCAGCCGAGACCTCCGTCCGAGGGGAGGGAAGGCCGCCGTCACCGCGCCGGGTGAGAGTCCGGGGGAGGGTCCCGTCTCAGTCCAGGGAGCCGCGGGAAAGGACGCCCTCGCCGCCCAAGCCGGTCAGGGAGAGGTCGCCGTCCCCGCCCGAGGAGGCCTGAGGCATCGCCCGGGCCGCAGCGGCTGACCCGAGCGCGCTCCTCGACCCGCTCGAAGGAGCTCAAAGGGCCCCTGGTCGGCGACGCCCGCGGGGAGTCCCCAGTCGCCGCTGTCCCAGGCCGCCGGCGAGAGGTGCGCGTCTCCGCCGACCCAGAAGGTCAAGGAACGGTCTCCGTCTCCACCAACCCAGGCCACCAGAGAGAGGTCTCCGTCTCCACCAACCCAGAAGGTCAAGGAACGGTCTGCTCAACCTTCCCAGGCCACCAGCGAGATTTCTGCATCTCCACCAGCCCAGAAGGTCAAGGAGCGGGCTCCATCTCCACCATCGCAGACGGTCACGGAGCAGCCTCCATCTCAACCGTCGCAAGCCACCAGAAAGAAGTCTCCTTCTCCACCATCCCAGATGGTCAAGGAACGATCTCCGTCTCCACCATCCCAGAAGGTCAAGGAAACGTCAGAGGTAACCAGAGAGAAGTCTCCTTCTCCACCATCACAAGCCACCAGAAAGAAGTCACCATCTCCACCACCCCAGATGGTCAGGGCAGAGGACTCCATCTCCACCATCCCTGGCAACCAGAGAGAAGTCCCCATCTCCACCATCCCTGGCAACCAGAGAGAAGTCCCCATCTCCACCATCTTTGGCAACCAGAGAGAAGTCTTCTTCTCCACCACCCAAGATGGTCAGGGAGAGGACTCCATCTCCACCATCCCTGGCAACCAGAGAGAAGTCCCCATCTCCACCATCCCTGGCAACCAGAGAGAAGTCTCCTTCTCCACCACCCAAGATGGTCAGGGAGAGGACTCCATCTCCACCATCCCTGGCAACCAGAGAGAAGTCCCCATCTCCACCATCCCAGGCAACCAGAGAGAAGTCTCCTTCTCCACCAATCCAGATGGTCAAGGAACGGTCCCCATCTCCACCATCCCAGGCAACCAAAGAGAAGTCTCCTTCTCCACCAATCCAGATGGTCAAGGAACAGTCTCCTCAACCATCCCAGGCAACTGGAGAGAAAAGCCTGTCTCCACCAACCCAAATGGTCAAGGAACAGTCTCCATCTTCACCACCCCAGATGGTCAGGGAGAAGTCTCCTTCTCCACCATCACAAGCCACCAGAAAGAAGTCTCCATCCCCACCACCCCAGACGGTCAGGGAGAGGTCTCCGTGCCCCCAGGTGGTGAGGGCTCGGTCTCCACCGCACCTGGTAATTCAAGAACGATCTCGTTCTCCTCCGCAGGGGGTCACAGACAAGGCTCCATTTCGGCCACCCCACACGGTCAGAGGGAGTTCTCCGTTGCCCGCCGCCACCACCACCACCCCAGGCCATTCCAGGAAGGTCTCTGTCCCCGCCCAAAGAGACCAAAGGCGGGTTGCCGACGGCCAAAGAGTTCAAGTCGCCATCTCCCCCGGAGCCGGTCAAGGAAAAGCCCAGGCCGTTCGCCGCGCCGGTTGCGGAACCGTTGCAGTCTCCGCGTGTGCAGCGCAAGAGCCGGTGGGGGGAGACTCCAGCGGCTGCCGAAGGAAAGTCTCCACTTGCCCCGGCACAGGCCCCGGGGAGGTCCTCGCACCCGGCGCTGGGCGAGGGGGAGAAGCCGCCACCCTCGGCCGCAGTTCCGGCCACGCCGCTGCCTCGACCCGAAAAGGACAAGGACCCGTCGCCCAAAGGGAAGAACCCACCGCTGCCGCCCTCGTCCCGTCCCACTTCAGAGACGCAGCGGACCTCCGACTCCTCATCCGGGCAGGCTCGGGGGGAGCAGAGGAATCCCGCGGCCGACCGGGCGCGCGAACGGCGCCGGGACGAGGAGCGGTCGTCCCGCTCCAGCTCCAGGTCCAGCGGCAGCTCCAGGCAGAAGGCCCGTTCCTCCTCCTCTTCGTCCTCCAGCTCTTCCTCTTCCCGCTCTCGGTCCAGGTCCAGAGGGAGATCCAGGTCTTCGTCGAGTGACCCAACGGTACGTGGTGACCCCCCCCCCCCCCCCCGCCACCTTCCTTCCCGACCCACCAATCCCCAGGCGTTGCGACTCTGTAGGCTGCAAAGAGACATTGATAGGATGCAGAGCTGGGCCGAAAAATGGCAGATGGAATTTAACCCTGATAAGTGCGAGGTGATTCATTTTGGTAGGGCAAATTTGAATAAGGATTACAGGGTCAACGGCAGGGTTCTGAGGAACGTGGAGGAGCAGAGGGATCTGGGGGTTCATAGCCACAGATCTCTGAAGGTTGCCACTCAAGTGGATAGAGCAGTAAAGAAGGCCTATGGTGTGTTGGCGTTTATTAACAGAGGGTTTGAGTTTAAGAACCGTGAGGTTATGCTGCAACTGTACAGGACCTTGGTGAGACCACATTTGGAATATTGTGTGCAGTTCTGGTCACCTCACTATAGGAAGGACGTAGAAGCATTGGAAAGAGTGCAAAGGAGAGTTACCAGGATGCTGCCTGGTTTGGGGGGGAGGTCTTATGAGGAAAGATTGAGGGAGTTGGGGCTTTTCTCTTTAGAGCGGAGGAGGATGAGAGGCGACTTAATAGAGGTTTATAAGATGATGAGGGGGATAGATAGAGTGGATGTTCAGAGACTATTTCCTCGGGTAGAGGCAGCTGTTACAAGGGGGCATAACTATAAGGTGCATGGGGGGAGATATAGAAGGGATGTCCGAGGTAGATTCTTTACTCAGAGAGTGGTTGGGGTGTGGAATGGACTGCCTGCTGTGATAGTGGAGTCGGACACTTTAGGAACTTTCAAGCGGTTATTGGATAAGCACATGGAGCACACCAGAGTGATAGGGAGTGTGATAGCTTGATCTTGGTCTCGGACAATGCTCGGCACAACATCGAGGGCCGAAGGGCCTGTACTGTGCTGTACTGTTCTATGTTCTATGTTCTATATCCCCTGCCTCAGCTCATCCGCTGCTGAAACCCTCATCCATTGCCTTTGTCCCCCTCCAGACTCGGCTATTCCAACGATCTCCTGGCCGGCCTCCCACCTTCCACCCTCCGTAACCATCAGCTCATCCGAAACTCGCCGGCCCCTTGTCCAAACTCGCACCAAGTCTCGTTCACCCATTATCCCCCTGTTGCTCGTTGACCGACATTGGCTCCCGGTCCAGCAACGCCTCCGTTTTAAAATCCTCATCCTGGTTTTTCAAATCCCTCCGTGGCCCTCGCCCCCCCTCCCTCCCTATCTCTGTAAACCTCCTGCAACCCTCCGAGATCTCTGCGCTCCTCCAATTCTAGCCTCTTGCACAATTCCCCCCCCCCCACCCCCACGATTTTAATCGCTCCACCATTGGCGGCCGTGCCTTCAGCTGCCGGGGCCCTAAGCTCTGGAATTCCCTCCCTAAACCTCTCCACCTCTCTCTCTCTCCTTTAAGACGCTCCTTAAAACCTACCTCTTTGACCAAGCTTTTGGTCACCTGCCCTAATATCTCCTTCTGTGGCTCGGTGTCAAATTTGTGTCTGATTTACGCTCCTGTAAAGCGCCTTGGGACGTTTTACTACGTTAAAGGCGCTATATCAATGCAAGTTGTTGAGTTTTTTTTAAAAATGCAGCCAGAACTCTTCCGTCTCAGGCACCCAGATGGAACACATAGGGCTGGATTTTGTCTTGGGGTCGGGTTGGGGTTGTGTTACCCGCATTTCGTATTGCCCCCCCCGACTCCAGATTAACGTGGATGAATGATGCAATTTTCACTTAATTGGGCAATTGAGTTCCAGCATGTGGGAACCCATGAATTAATTAGTGGTTTCAGTCTGAAAGTCGCCTCTGATGATGTCATCATTGCAGGTCAGAGACTGCCTGGTCTCAGAGATTGCCTGGCCTTTGCTGTGAGAGTACCTGGATGCAAAATGAGCACAGAGAGAGAGAGAGAATTGAATTTTTTTTCCAACCAAGTCCTCCCAGGCAGTCTCTGAAGACCTTCAATGCAGCAGCATCAGAGGCGACTTTCAGACCTAATACTACTACTACCTTCATCACATCTCCGTTGTAATAGTGGACCTGCAGCTGATAGTCAGCTGTCCACTTGGGCTCCCGCCAGGTTTCACTGGCGTGTTTCACACCAGGCGTGCTTCACGTCGGAAAAGGGTTAAACTTGCTAAAACGTTTCAAAATGGCATGACAGAGCCAATTTAGGGCTTGTTAAGGGCTTTAATGGCCTCTCCCGCCTCTTGGAGGCGGGATGGAGTCGGGAACCCTGCGACCGATTCTGTCAAAATTGCGTGGAGTCGGGATGGGGTCGGGACCCCCGAATCTGCAACTTTAACCCCCCCACACGCCTCCAAACCCGACTCCACGGGTCATTGAACATCCAGCCCATATAATTTTACAGCACAGAAACAGGCCATTCGGCCCCACTGCTCCGTGTCGGGTGCTTATGGTCCACACGAGCCTCCTCCCACCCCTCGTCATCTCACCCCATCAACATATCCTTTCTACTCCTTTCTCCCTCATGCACTTATCTAGATTCCCCTCAAAGGCATCCATTCTACTCGCCTCCACCACTCCCTGTGGTGGCGAGTTCCACATTCTCACCACTCTCTGGGGAAAGAAGTTTCTCCTGAATCCCCGACTGGATTTATGAGTGACTATCGTATATTTATGGCAGAGGACACAGTGAACAGTGAGGAGCAGAGTGATAGACTTCAAGAAGACATAGACGTAGCTGGTGGAATGGGCGGACAAGTGGCAGATGCAGTTTAACGCAGAGAAGTGCAAAGTGAGACATTTTGGTAGGAAGAACGAGGAGAGGCAATATACACTAAAGGGTACAATTCTAAAGGGGGTGCATGAACAGAGAGACACTCCCAGGGCAGGTACAGCACGGGTTAGATACAGAGTAAAGCTCCCTCTACACTGCCCCATCAAACACTCCCAGGGCAGGTACAGCACGGGTTAGATACAGAGTAAAGCTCCCTCTGCACTGTCCCGTCAAACACTCCCAGGGCAGGTACAGCACGGGTTCGATACAGAGTAAAGCTCCCTCTACACTGTCCCATCAAACACTCCCAGGGCAGGTACAGCACGGGGTTAGATACAGAGTGAAGCTCCCTCTACACTATCCCATCAAACACTCCCGGGGCAGGTACAGCAGGGGTTAGCTCCTGACGATGTTTAACTAGTTTCTTCCTGTGTTTTACATGCTCAGTCCCCAAGCCCGCTGCGACATGGAGCCCCCCGCAGGGACAGTGCGGCCGACCAACCCTCTGCACCGGAGGAAGACCCCATCCCAGGGGCCAAGCCCATGGATCCTGGGAGACCCTTGAGCGGGCGAAGCCAGGCAGCTCGTAGCGGCGCCCCCACGAGCCCCGCTGCACCGCAACGCCTCAGAACAACGTCCGAGGAAGAGAAGGAGGTACGGGGGGGAAGCAAGGGATTAACGAGTAGGAAAGACCCAGGCTCCATCACTGGCCTGTGTTGAGTTAGTTGTACTGTCGGAGGGTCAGTATTGAGGGAGCGCAGCACTGTCGGAGGGGCAATACTGAGGGAGCGCAGCACTGTCGGAGGGGTAGTACTGAGGGAGAGCCGCACTGTGGGAGGGGCAGTACTGAGGGAGCACCGCACTGTCGGAGGGTCAGTACTGAGGGAGCGCAGCACTGTCGGAGGGGCGGTACTGAGGGAGCGCAGCACTGTCGGAGGGTCAGTACTGAGGGAGCGCAGCACTGCCGGAGGGGCAATACTGAGGGAGCGCAGCACTGTCGGAGGGGCAGTACTGAGGGAGAGCCGCACTGTGGGAGGGGCAGTACTGAGGGAGCACCGCACTGTCGGAGGGTCAGTACTGAGGGAGCGCCGCACTGTCGGAGGGTCAGTACTGAGGGAGCGCAGCACTGTCGGAGGGGCAATACTGAGGGAGCGCAGCACTGTCGGAGGGGCAGTACTGAGGGAGCGCAGCACTGTCGGAGGGGCAGTACTGAGGGAGCGCAGCACTGTCGGAGGGGCAGTACTGAGGGAGCGCCGCACTGTCGGAGGGTCAGTACTGAGGGAGCGCCACACTGTGGG
>JASTWF010001003.1:21891-44391 GCA_030390025.1 Squalus acanthias
CCAATCCACTCTACTCAATTCCGCTCGCATACCTTCATAGTCTCCTTTATTCAAGCTTAGCATGCTTGTTTGAGATCCAACCTTCTCACCCTCTAATTGAATATGGAATTCAACCATGTTATGGTCACTCATTCCAAGGGGATCCTTTACTAGGACATTTTTAATTAATCCTGTCTCGTTACACAGGACCAGATCTAAGGTTGCTTGCCCCCTGGTCGGTTCAGTTACATACTGCTCAAGAAACCCATCCCTAATACACTCAATGAACTCATCCTCAAGGCAACCCTGCCCAATTTTATTTGTCCAATTAATATGATAGTTAAAATCCCCCATAATTATAGATGTTCCCTTATTACAAGCCTCAACTATTTCCCTTTTTTTTTCCCTCCTAGAAGCTGGCAGCTGTCCTTCATTCTGCCAGTGGATTTCACACTTCTTTCAGCCTTAACCTGTCACATTAACAGCACCTCTTGCCTTGAATATCTCTTAATGTCTCTTAATCTCTCCTTTTGTTCTTTCATCCCCTCCCCCTTTTCCCAGCTTTATCCTTGCCTTAAATCTATTTGATTTCCG
Organism: Squalus acanthias; assembly: GCA_030390025.1. Classification (NCBI taxonomy): domain Eukaryota; kingdom Metazoa; phylum Chordata; class Chondrichthyes; order Squaliformes; family Squalidae; genus Squalus; species Squalus acanthias. The sequence continues at coordinate 22,465 of JASTWF010001003.1, forward strand.
GCTGTTTCCAGTTCTGACGAAAGGTCATCGACCTGAAACGTTAACTCTGTTTCTCTCTCCACGGATGCTGCCTCACCTGCTGAGTTTTTCCAGCGTTTTCTGTTGTTATCTCAACTATTTCCTGATTGATACTCCGTCCAACAGAGTTGCAACTGTTCGGAGGCCTATAGAGTACGCCCACTCGTGTTTTTTCCCCCTTATTATTCCTTATCTCCACCCAAACTGTTTCATTATCCTGATCTTTTGACCCAATATCATTTCTCTGTATTACAGTGATTCCTTCCTTTATTAACATAGCCACCCCACCTCCCCTTCCTTCCTGCCTGCCCTTCCTGATCGTTAAATAACCTGGCATGTTTAATTCCCAGGCATTGTCACCCTGCAGCCATGTTTCTGTAATGGCCACAAGATCATACCCATATGTAGTTATTTGTGCCATATCTTCCTGCAGTCTACAGCTTCCTTCTTCAGTATCAACCAGACAGCCGATTTTAGTATCATCTGCAAACTTCTTAATCATACCCCCTATATTCAAGTCAAGATCGTTGATATATACCACAAAAAGCAAGGGACCTAGTACTGAGCCCTGCGGAACCCCACTGGAAACAGCCTTCCAGTCACAAAAACACCCATCCACCATGATTCATTTTGGTAGGGCAAATTTGAATAAGGATTACAGGGTCAACGGCAGGGTTCTGAGGAACGTGGAGGAGCAGAGGAATCTGGGGGTTCATATCCACAGATCTCTGAAGGTTGCCACTCAAGTGGATAGAGCAGTAAAGAAGGCCTATGGTGTGTTGGCGTTTATTAACAGAGGGTTTGAGTTTAAGAACCGTGAGGTTATGCTGCAACTGTACAGGACCTTGGTGAGACCACATTTGGAATATTGTGTGCAGTTCTGGTCACCTCACTATAGGAAGGACGTGGAAGCATTGGAAAGAGTGCAAAGGAGATTTACCAGGATGCTGCCTGGTTTGGGGGGGAGGTCTTATGAGGAAAGATTGAGGGAGTTGGGGCTTTTCTCTTTAGAGCGGAGGAGGATGAGAGGCGACTTAATAGAGGTTTATAAGATGATGAGGGGGATAGATAGAGTGGATGTTCAGAGACTATTTCCTCGGGTAGAGGCAGCTGTTACAAGGGGGCATAACGATAAGGTGCATGGGGGGAGATATAGAAGGGATGTCCGAGGTAGATTCTTTACTCAGAGAGTGGTTGGGGTGTGGAATGGACTGCCTGCTGTGATAGTGGAGTCGGACACTTTAGGAACTTTCAAGCGGTTATTGGATAAGCACATGGAGCACACCAGAGTGATAGGGAGTGTGATAGCTTGATCTTGGTCTCGGACAATGCTCGGCACAACATCGAGGGCCGAAGGGCCTGTACTGTGCTGTACTGTTCTATGTTCTATTACCCTCTGCTTCCTGTCTCCGAGCCAGTTTTGAATCCAACTTGACACTTCGTGACCAGTCTGCCATGTGGAACCTTATCAAAAGCCTTGCTAAAGTCCATATACACTACATCAAACGCACTACCCTCATCTACCCTCCTTGTTACCTCCTCAAAAAATTCACTTTAGAGTGAGAGAGAGAGTGGGAGTTAGAGAGGGAGTTAAGAGAGAGAGGCAGGGGGAGAGGAGTGTTAGAGAGAGTGAGAGAGGGGGGTCAGAGACAGGGATTTAACATAAGAACATAAGAAATAGGAGCAGGAACAGGCCACTTGGCCCCTCGAGCCTGCTCCGCCATTCAATGAGATCATGGCTGATCTGATCTTGTGAGTGAGAGAGGGAACGTGAGAGTGGGAACGTGGGAGGGAGTGAGTGGGAAGGATTGAGAGGGAGGGAGGGAGTTGGAGAGATTGAGAGAGGGAGTTAGAGAGAGAAAAAGTGTTAGAGAGAGGGAGGGAGTTGGAGAGACAGGGTGGGAGTTGGAGAGAGAGACGGGGAGAGTGAGCAAGAGGGAGAGTGAGGGGGAAGTGAGGGACGGGGAGTGAGAGGGAGAGAGAGGGAGGGAGGGAAAGAACGAGAGGGAGGGAGGGAAAGAACGAGAGAGAGAGGAAGAGACAGAGTGGGCGAAGAGGGATGGTGGGGGAGTGGGAGAGGGGCAGTGGGGGTAGGGAGAGGGGGTTTGGGAATCGGGGTGAGGGAGAGAGAGACAGGGAAAGGGAGAGAGTGGAGAGAGAGAGACAGAGAGAGAGACAGCGAAAGAGAGAAGAGAGGGGAGATGGGGGAGAGAGAGGGGCAATAGCGGAGTGGAAGAGGGAATGGGGACGGAGAGAGGGGCGTTGGGAATCGGGACGAGTGGCTGTGCCCTCCGCCCAGCCTACGTACCTGGATGCTGTCACCAGCCCTGCACTGTAACCATGGTGACCCTTGCGCTTTGACCTCAAACGCATTCTCCCCCACACACCTGTGCAGGTAGCAGTGACCTGCGACTGGCTGTTCCCTGTCCGAGGAGGAAGGAGCCTGGATCGAAGGAGAAGCAAGGGCCAGAGGTTACATGGCGCTGTATTTACAGGGTTCCTCCATCTCTGCCCAGTTATCGACCCTCCTGCCAGTGGAAACAGTTTCTCCTCATGATTTTCCACACCACTCCCCTTAACCTTCTCTGCTCTAAGGAAAACAATCCCAGCTTCTCCAGTCTCTCCACATAACTGAAGTCCCTCATCCCTGGTACCATTCTGGTCAATCTCCTCTTAACCTTCTCTGCTCCAAGGAGAACAATCCCAGCTTCTCCAGTCTCTCCACATAACTGAAGTCCCTTATCCCCGGAACCATTCTGTTCAATCTCCTCTTAACCTTCTCTGCTCCAAGAACAATCCCAGCTTCTCCAGTCTCTCCACATCACTGAAGTCCCTCATCCCTGGAACCATTCTGGTCAATCTCCCCTTAACCTTTTCTGCTCTAAGGAGAACAATCTCAGCTTCTCCAGTCTCTCCACGTAACTGAAGTCCCTCATCCCTGGTACCATTCTGGTCAATCTCCCCTTAACCTTCTCTGCTCCAAGGAGAACAACCCCAGCTTCTCCAATCTCTCCACATAATTGAAGTCCCTCATCCCTGGTACCATCCTGGTAAATCTCTTCTGCACCCTCTCCAAGGCCTTGATGTCCTTCCTAAAGTGCGGTGCCCAGAATTGGCCCCAATACTCCAGCTGGAGCCTGACCCAAGGGTCGGGGCGATGGAGCGGCTCGGATTTAACCCTTCGAGGACTCACCTCCTTGGTCAGGTTGGCAAAGAAGCAGCGACTCCTCTCCCCGTAGATTTCCCCAGTCGCGCTCAGATTCCCGGCGTTCCTTGCGTTTTCCTCCTTCCAACATTCGCTCTGCAAAATGCAAACAGTTGAATCTGTTCTCTGCTCCCTCCTCCTTCTCGTCCTCCCACCACCCTCGCTAACCCAATACTCCCTCCTCCCCTCTGGGAGATTGGCCCAGGTGAGGTTTGTTTTATTTGTTCCTGGGATGTGGGCGTCGTTGGCAAGGCCAGCATTTATTGTCTGTGGTAACACAATACAGCTTCCTGTGACTCGAACTTTATTGCATCACTTCCTGTGATTAGTCCAGGATAAATACTGGACTGATCAGTTGGATCCTGGAGAGGCATAGAGTAAGACCTCTTTTGTATGTAGCACCTTTTTAGTTGATTAAAGCTTACTTTAAGTTCACCACGCGTAAGGCTCATTCTTACGACATTGTCCATTCCTAATTGCCCCCTTGAGAAGGTGGTGGTGAGCCGCCTTCTTGAACCGCTGCAGTCCGTGTGGTGAAGGTACTCCCACAGTGCTGTTAGGGAGGGAGTTCCAGGATTTTGACCCAGCGACGATGAAGGAACGGCCGATATATTTCCAAGTCAGGATGGTGTGTGACTTGGAGGGGAACTTGGAGGTGGTGGTGTTCCCATGCGCCTGCTGCCCTTGCCCTTCTAGGTGGTAGAGGTCGCGGGTTTGGGAGGTGCTGCCGAAGAAGCCTTGGCGAGTTGCTGCATGCATCTTGTAGATGGTGCACACTGCAGCCACGGTGCGCCGGTGGTGGAGGGAGTGAATGTTTAAGGTGGTGGATGGGGTGCCAATCAAGCGGGCTGCTTTGTCCTGGATGGTGTCGAGCTTCTTGAGTGTTTTTGGAGCTGCACTCATCCAGGCAAGAGGAGAGTATTCCATCACACTCCTGACTTGTGCCTTGTAGATGGTGGAAAGGCTTTGCGGAGTCAGGAGGTGAGACATTTGCCGCAGAATACCCAGCCTCTGACCTGCTCTTGTTGCCACAGTATTTATGTGGCTGGTCCAGTTAAGTTTCTGGCCAATGGTGACCCCCCCAGGTTGTTGATGGTGGGGGACTCGGTGATGGTAATGCCGTTGAATGTCGTGGGGTGATGGTTAGACTCTCGCTTGTTGGAGATAGTCATTGCCCGACATTTGTGTGGCATGAAGGTTACCTGCCACTTATCAGCCCAAACTTGACTGACATCCAGGTAAGTTCCCAATTGGCCCCGAGACCCTCATCAAATACGGACTTTCCCAAGTCTCCTGCCTTCTTCCCCAAAACACAACACATCCGGCCACCGATCAGGAACCAGTCTGTCGGGAGGAAGGTCATCGGAGACTTCGAGAAGGGGGAACCCCTTATTTGGCCATTGCCCACCAGTCTTGGACAGATGGGAGACTGGGTGGGGCTGTGGGTCAGAGAGTGGCTCTCGCCCTCAATGATCAGGAGTCAGATCCAGCCCCCAGAGAGAGAGAGAGAGAGAGGGGATGACGATGTCGTGATCTGATGACTGGAAGATCTCGCCCGGTTCTCTAGTGCGCACACTGCCGTGTCTGACTCCTCACCCCGTTCACAAGTGGCTTGTAAATTCGACAACCTTCAAGGAATTCGTCCGTCAGACAGGTGGCCTTGTCCATGTGAAGGTAGTGACATCCTGGCCCGCTGTCGGAGAGAGATAGTGTGAGCACCAACGGCACAACAGACAATCCCAATGGACTCAACCCCTTCCCAGAGTACACAATGGACCAATCCCCTTCCCAATCACTCCCAATGTACACAATCCCAATGGACCAATCCCCTTCCCAATCACTCCCACTGTACACAATCCCAATGCACCAATCCCCTTCCCATTCACTCCCACTGTACACAATCCCAATGGACCCAACCCCTTCCCATTCACTCCCACTGTAAACAATCCCAATGGACCCAACCCCTTCCCATTCACTCCCACTGTAAACAATCCCAATGGACCCAACCCCTTCCCATTCACTCCCACTGTACACAATCCCAATGGACCCAACCCCTTCCCATTCACTCCCACTGTAAACAATCCCAATGGACCCAACCCCTTCCCATTCACTCCCACTGTAAACAATCCCAATGGACCCAACCCCTTCCCATTCACTCCCACTGTACACAATCCCAATGCACCCAACCCCTTCCCATTCACTCCCACTGTACACAATCCCAATGGACCCAACCCCTTCCCATTCACTCCCACTGTACACAATCCCAATGGACCCAACCCCTTCCCATTCACTCCCACTGTACACAATCCCAATGGACCCAACCCCTTCCCATTCACTCCCACTGTACACAATCCCAATGGACCCAACCCCTTCCCATTCACTCCCACTGTACACAATCCCAATGGACCCAACCCCTTCCCATTCACTCCCACTGTACACAATCCCAATGGACCCAACCCCTTCCCATTCACTCCCACTGTACACAATCCCAATGGACCAACCCCTTCCCATTCACTCCCACTGTACACAATCCCAATGGACCCAACCCCTTCCCATTCACTCCCACTGTACACAATCCCAATGGACCAACCCCTTCCCATTCACTCCCACTGTACACAATCCCAATGGACCCAACCCCTTCCCATTCACTCCCACTGTACACAATCCCAATGGACCCAACCCCTTCCCATTCACTCCCATTGTACACAATCCCAATGGACCCAACCCCTTCCCATTCACTCCCATTGTACACAATCCCAGTGGACCTAATCCCTTCCCACTATACACAATCCCAATGGACCCAACCCGTTCTCATTCACTCCCCCTGAACACAATCCCAATGGACCCAACCCCTTCCTATTCACTCCCCCTGTACACAATCCCAATGGACCCATCCCCTTGCCATTCACTCCCCCGTACACAATCCCAATGGACCCAACCCCTTCCCATTCACTCCCACTGTACGCAATCCCAATGGACCCAACCCCTTCCCATTCACTCCCACTGTACACAATCCCAATGGACCCAACCTCTTGCCATTCATTCCCACTGTACACAACCCCAATGGACCCAACCCCTTCCCATTCACTCCCACTGTACTCATCCCAATGGACCCAACCCCTTCCCATTCACTCCCACTGTACACAATCCCAACGGACCAATCCCCTTCCCATTCACTCCCACTGTACACAATCCCAGTGGACCTTATCCCTTCCCACTGTACACAATCCCAATGGACCCAACCCATTCCCATTCACTCCCGCTGTACACAATCCCAATGGACCCAACCCTTTTCCATTCACTCCCACTGTACACAATCCCAATGGACCCAACCCCTTCCCATTCACTCCCCCTGTACACAATCCCAATGGACCCAACCCCTTGCCATGCACTCCCGCTGTTCTCTGAACCCATACCTTCCTGTGCAGAAGTATTCCGAGGAGTTGTCGTGGCAGGTGCTGGTTAGTCCAAAGCTCTCTCCCTGACCTGAGAAAATAACTGGCGTTAGATCCAAATCATGGAGAGAGGAGTTACCTCCAGCTTAAATGTGCTGCGAGTGTGATCCCATGACCGGATTCCGGGGAGGGCAGAATCCTCGAATGTCCTTTGACCCTGTGCTCACAAGGAGACGTCAATAAACTTACAGAATGGGCGTGTAGTTGGCAAATGAATTTCAATATCGATCAGTATGAGGTGGTGCAATTTGATGGGAAGAATATGGAGGTCACCTAATCCTTAAGGAGTGTGATGGAATACTCTCCACTTGCCTGGATGAGTGCAGCTCCAACAACACTCAAGAAGCTCGACACCATCCAGGACAAAGCAGCCCGCTTGATTGGCACCCCATCCACCACCTTAAACATTCACTCCCTCCACCACCGGCGCACCGTGGCTGCAGTGTGTACCATCTACAAGATGCACTGCAGCAACTCGCCAAGGCTTCTTCGGCAGCACCTCCCAAACCCGCGACCTCTTCCACCGAGAAGGACAAGGGCAGCAGGCGCATGGGAACACCACCACCTCCAAGTTCCCCTCCAAGTCACACACACCATCCTGACTTGGAAATATATCGGCCGTTCCTTCATCGTCGCTGGGTCAGAATCCTGGAACTCCCTCCCTAACAGCACTGTGGGAGTACCTTCACCACACGGACTGCAGCGGTTCAAGAAGGTGGGTCACCACCACCTTCTCGAGGGCAATTAGGGATGGGCAATAAATGCTGCCCTTGCCAGCAATGCCCACATCCCATAAAAATGGATTAAAAAAATTCTGGTTTCATAAGAACATAAGAATTAGGAGCAGGAGTAGGCCATACGGCCCCTCGAGCCTGCTCCGCCATTCATTAAGATCATGGCTGATCTTCTACCTCAACTCCACTTTCCCGCCCGATCCCCATATCCCTTGATTCTCCTAGTCTCCATATATCTTACAGTCTATGGGCTGGATTTTCATAGGGCCGTGGAGGCGGGTTTGGAGGTGTGTGGGGGGTTAAAATTGTGAAAAGTGGCGGGCGGACCTGATCCCGCCTCCATTCCGCCTCAACGCAATTTTGAAAAAATCGGTCGCGGGGTTCCCGACTCCGTCCCGCCGCCAAGAGGCGGGAGAGGCCATTAAAGCCCTTAACAAGCCCTAAATTGGCTCTGTAATGCCATTTCGAAACGTTTTAGCTAGTTTAATCCTTTTCTGACGTGACGCACGCCTGATGTGAAACACGCCAGTGAAACCTGGCGGGAGCACAAGTGGATAGCTGACTATCAGCTGCAGGTCCACTATTACAACGGAGATGTGATGAAGGTAGTAGTAGTATTAGGTCTGAAAGTCGCCTCTGATGCTGCTGCATTGAAGGTCTTCAGAGACTGCCTGGCCTTTGCTGTGAGAGGACCTAGATGGAAAAAAATTCTCTCTCTCTCTCTCATTCTCATTCTCTCTCTCTCTCTCTCAGCTGCTGCTCATTTTGCATCCAGGTCCACTCACAGCAAAGGCCAGGCAGTCTCTGAAGACCTTCAATGCAGCAGCAATGATGACATCATCAGAGGCGACTTTCAGACTGAAAACACTAATTGGTTCATGGGTTCCCACATGCTGGAACTCAATTGCCCAATTAAGTGAAAATTGCATCAATCTCCCACATCCAATCGCAGGCGGGCAGATAACACGACCCCAACCCGCCCCAGTATCAAAATCCAGCCCTATGATTCTAAGGATGATGCCAAAACTGAGAGGTTTTACTGCTCAGGAAAGACTGAACAGGCTGGGGCTCTTTTCTCTCGAAAAGGGAAGACTGAGGGGTGACCTGATGGAGGTCATTAAGATTATGAAAGGGTTTGATAGGGAAGACGTAGAGAAGATGTTTCCACTTGGGGGCAAGACCAGAACTAGAGGCCATAAATATAAGATAGTCACTGATAAACCCAATGGGGAATTCAGGAGAAACTTCCTTACCCAGAGAGTGGTGAGAATGTGGAACTCGCTACCACAGGGAGTGGTTGAGGTGAATTTATTTTTTATTCGTTCCTGGGATGTGGGCGTCGCTGGTAAGGCCAGCATTTATTGCCCATCCCTAATCACCCTTGAGAAGGTGGTGGTGAGCCGCCGCCTTGAACCGCTGCAGTCCGTGTGGTGAAGGTGCTCCCACAGTGCTGTTAGGGAGGGTGTTCCAGGATTTTGACCCAGCGACGATGAAGGAACGGCCGATATATTTCCAAGTCAGGATGGTGTGTGACTTGAAGGGGAACTTGGAGGTGGTGGTGTTCCCATGCGCCTGCTGCCCTTGTCCTTCTAGGTGGAAGAGGTCGCGGGTTCGGGAGGTGCTGTCGAAGAAGCCTTGGCGAGTTGCTGCAGTGCATCTTGTAGATGGTGCACACTGCAGCCACGGGGCGCCGGTGGTGGAGGGAGTGAATGTTTAAGGTGGTGGATGGGGTGCCAATCAAGCGGGCTGCTTTGTCCTGGATGGTGTCGAGCTTCTTGAGTGTTTTTGGAGCTGCACTCATCCAGGCAAGTGGAGAGTATTCCATCACAGTCCTGACTTGTGCCTTGTAGATGGTGGAAAGGCTTTGGGGAGTCAGGAGGAGAGACACTCGCCGCAGAATACCCAGCCTCTGACCTGCTCTTGTAGCCACAGTATTTATGTGGCTGGTCCAGTTAAGTTTCTGGTCAATCGTGATCCCCCAGGATGTTGGTGGGAGATTTGGCGATGATTATGCCGTTGAATGTCAAGCGGAGGTGGTTAGACTCTCGCTTGTTGGAGATAGTCACTGCCTGACATTTGTGTGGTGCGAATGTTACTTGCCACTGTGCAGTCATTAGCAAACATCCCCATTTCTGACCTTATGTTGGAGGGAAAGTCATTGATGAAGCAGCTGAAGATGGCTGGGCCTAGGGCACTGCCCTGAGGAACTCCTGCAGCAATGTCCTGGGGCTGAGATGATTGACTTCCAACAACCACAACCATTAAATATATTTAAGAGGGAATTAGATATATTTCTACAGGCAAAAGGGGTTAAGGGTTACGGAGAGAAGGCGGGGACGGGATACTGAATTGGAGGATCAGCCATGATCTCATTAAATGGCGGAGCAGGCTCGAAGGGCCGGATGGCCTACTCCTGCTCCTATCTTCTATGTATCTATGTATCTATGTAACCATCTTCCTTTGTGCTAGGTATGACTCCAGATAGTGGAGAGTTTTCCCCCTGATTCCCATTGACTTCAATTTTACTAGGGTTCCTTGATGCCAGACTCGGTCAAATGCTGCCTTGATGTCCAGACCAGTCACACTCACCTCCGCTCTGGAATTCAGCTGTTTTGTCCATGTTTGGACCAAGGCTGTAATGAGGTCGGGAGCCGAGTGGTCTTGGTGGAACCCAAACTGGGCATCAGTGAGCAGGTTATTGGTGAGTAAGTGCCGCTTGATAGCACTGTTGATGACACCTTCCATCACTTTGCTGATGATTGAGAGTAGACTGATGGGGCGGTAATTGGCCGGGTTGGATTTGTCCTGCTTTTTGTGGACAGGACATACCTGGGCAGTTTTCCACATTGTCGGATAGATGCCAGTGTTGCAGCTGTACTGGAACAGCTTGGCTAGAGGCACGGCTAGTTCTGGAGCACAAGTCTTCAGCACGATAGCCGGGATGTTGTCGGGGCCCATAGCCTTTGCTGTATCCAGTGCGCTCAGCCGTTTCTTGATATCACGTGGAGTGAATCGAATTGGCTGAAGACTGGCTTCTGTGGTGGTGGGGACCTCAGGAGGAGGCCGATATGGATCATCCACTCGGCACTTCTGGCTGAAGTTGGTTGCAAACGCTTCAGCCTTGTCTTTTGCACTCACATGCTGGGCTCCACCATCATTGAGGATGGGGATATTCATGGAGCCTCCTCCTCCCGTTAGTTGTTTAATGGTCCACCACCATTCACGACTGGATGTGGCAGGACTGCAGAGCTTTGATCTGATCCGTTGATTGTGGGATCGCTTAGCCCTGTCTATAGCATGCAGCTTAGCACAGATGCATTTAAGGGGAAGCTAGATAAACACATGAGGGAGAATGGAATAGAAGGATATGTTGAGAAGGTGAGATGAAGTAGGCTGGGAGGAGGCTCATGTGGACCATAAACGCTGTAAAATCTATGTAATTCTGTGTAAAGGAGCAGGAACCCTAGCTGATTTCCCCCTCTTGGTAACCCAGGGGTCACTGGACAGTGATCAGGAGCAGGAACCCTGGCTGATTTCCACCCTCTCTCTAACCCAGGGGTCACTGGACAGTGATCAGGAGCAGGAACCCTGGCTGATTTCCCCCTCTCACTAACCCAGGGGTCACTGGACAGTGATCAGGAGCAGGAACCCTGGCTGATTTCCCCCTCTCTCTAACCCAGGGGTCACTGGACAGTGATCAGGAGCAGGAACCCTGGCTGATTTCCTCTCTCTCTCTAACCCAGGGGTCACTGGACAGTGATCAGGAGCAGGAACCCTGGCTGATTTCCACCCTCTCTCTAACCCCAGGGGTCACTAGGCAGTGATCAGGAGCAGGAACCCTGGCTGATTCCCCCTCTCTCTAATCCAGGGGTCACTAGACAGTGATCAGGAGCAGGAACCCTGGCTGATTTCCCTCTCCCTAACCCCAGGGGACACTGGACAGTGATCAGGAGCAGGAACCCTGGCTGATTTCCTCTCTCTCTAACCCAGGGGTCACTGGACAGTGATCAGGAGCAGGAACCCTGGCTGATTTCCCCTTCTCGCTAACCCAGGGCTCACTGGACAGTGATCAGGAGCAGGAACCATGGCTGATTCCCCCTCTCTCTAACCCAGGGGTCACTGGACAGTGATCAGGAGCAGGAACCCAGGCTGATTTCCCCTCTCTCTAACCCCAGGGGTCACTGGACAGTGATCAGGAGCAGGAACCCTGGCTGATTCCCCCTCTCTCTAATCCAGGGGTCACAATCACTAACCTCGTCCCCACACCAGCTTTTGCGTGGCATTGTAGTTGACTCGGTACCAGCCGGTGTCTGACATGGCTGCCAGTGTGATGGGGTCGATGAAAGTGTGGTTGGGTGGTCCCATCGCGGCTGTCATTATCGATCCCTGCAGAAAGCGCGACTCCCAGTGAGAGGAGGGGAGTCCCACATGGGCCTGAAACACAAACACACACACAGGGAGTGGCGAAAACATCACACACACAGGGGGAGAGAGAAAGAGAGAGAGACAGAGAGAGAGGGAGAGAGTGAGGAGAGAGTGAGAGGCAGAGAGAGAGACAGAGAGAGAGGGGGAGAAAGGGGGAGAGAAAGAGAGAGAGAGAGAGAGAAACCTGCACCCAGACAGACGGTGAGATGGGGCTGTCTGTGAGAGAGAGAGGACAGACAGACAGACGGTGAGACGGTGAAACAGGCTGTCTGAGGGAGAGAGGACAGACAGACGGACAGATGGTCAGACGGTGAGCCAGGCTGTCTGAGGGAGAGAGGACAGACGGACAGACAGATGGTGAGACAGACTGTCTGAGGGAGCGAGGACAGACAGACGGTCAGACGGTGAGCCGGGCTGTTTGAGGGAGAGAGGACAGACGGACAGATGGTGAGACAGGTTGTCTGAGGGAGAGAGGACAGACGGACAGATGGTGAGACGGGCTGTCTGAGGGAGAGAGGACAGACAGACGGACAGATGGTCAGACGGTGAGCCGAGCTGTCTGAGGGAGAGAGGACAGACAGACAGACAGATGGTGAGACAGACTGTCTGAGGGAGAGAGGACAGACGGACGGTCAGACGGTGAGCCGGGCTGTCTGAGGGAGAGAGGACAGACGGACGGACAGACGGTGAGCCGGGCTGTCTGAGGGAGCGAGGACAGACAGATGGTGAGCTGGGCTGTCTGAGGGAGCGAGGACAGACAGATGGTGAGCCGGGCTGTCTGAGGGAGAGAGGACAGACAGACGGACAGACGGTAAGCCGGGCTGTCTGAGGGAGCGAGGACAGACGGACAGACGGACGGTCAGACGGTGAGCCGGGCTGTCTGAGGGAGCGAGGACAGATGGACAGACGGACGGTCAGACGGTGAGCCGGGCTGTCTGAGGGAGTGAGGACAGACGGATGGACAGACGGTCAGACGGTGAGCCGGGCTGTCTCGCGGACACTCACCCCATTCTCCAGCGGCCCCCCAAGCTCAGGCGAGCTGGAGTTGAAGTGTTGCTGCATGCAGTGGATGACGTTCCGCGTGTAAATCCTCACCAGCCTCTGATCGTCCGTGTTGGTGGCCGAGGGCCGCGTGGAACAGTTCACTCCGACTGGAAGGAACAACAGAGCGGGATCAGAATCCCGGGAATCAGGAACCGGGAATCAGGAGCTGAGAACCCGGAGCACAGAATCAGGATCCCAGGGATCAGGATCCCGGGAATCAGGAGTCGGGAATCAGGATCCTGGGAATCAGGATCCGGAATTGGGAATCGGGAATCAGGATCCCAGGAATCAGGAGCCTGGAATCAGGATCCAGGGAATCAGGAAACAGGATCCCGGAAATCAGGAACTAGGAATCAGGATCCTGGGAATCAGGAGCCGGAATCAGGATCCCGGGAATCAGGATCCCAGGAATCAGGATCCTGGGAATCAGGAGTTGGGAATCAGGATCCTGTGAATCAGGAGTCAGGAAACAGGATCCTGGGAATCAGAAGTCGGGAATCAGGATCCCGGATATCAGGAACCGGGAATCAGGATCCTGGGAAACAGGAGTTGGGAATCAGGATCCCAGGAATCATGAGTCGGGAATCAGGATCTGGGAATCAGGGGCTGGGAATCAGGAGCCGGAATCAGGTGTTGGGAATCAGGAGTCGGGGAATCAAGTGCCTGGGAATCAGGAGCCCATTCCCTGGACCTCGGGCCTGGCCTCTCCGATCCACCCTGTAGAAGCCAAACATCCGGAAACGATACAACCGGGAGTGCGGGAGACCTACTGGAGGGAGCGGAGGAGCAGTCCAGCCAGGTGCTGTACAGATCCTTGGAAAATCCCAGTGCGTGAAGCAGCTCGTGGACAGTCGTCTGGAAAAACAGAAAACACAGCGACGGTCAGAGAGCGAGGCCCGCGGACAAACATCCAGACATCAGGGGACCCCGCTGGGACCGACTCACTCGGCACAGGCCGGGGATGGAGCCTGGGCCTTTCCTGCTCTGTGTGTGGGGGGGCTCAGTAACTCAGCACAGGCCGGCGAGGGCAGGAGTGCATGAGCCCAGACCCCACTTCATAGAATCAGAGAAAGTTACAGCACAGAAGGAGGCCATTTCGGCCCATCGTGTCCGCGCCGGCCGACAAAGAGCCATCCAGCCTAATCCCACTTTTCCAGCTCTTGCTCCGTAGCCCTGTGGGTTACGGCACTTCAAGTGCATAATCCAAGTACTTTTTAAATGTGGTGAGGGTTTCTGCCTCTACCACCCTTTCAGGCAGTGAGTTCCAGACCCCCACCACCCTCTGGGTGAAGAAAGTTCTCCTCAACTCCCCTCGAATCCTTCTACCAATTACTTTAAATCTATTGACCCTTCTGCTAAGGGAAATAGGTCCTTCCTATCCACTCTATCTCGGCCCCTCATCATTTTATACACCTCAATCAAGTCTCCCCTCAACCTCCTCTGTTCCAAAGAAAACAACCCCAGCCCATCCAATCTTTCCTCATAGCTAAGATTCTCTACTCCCGGCAACATCCTCATAAATCTCCTCTGTACCCTCTCTGGTGCAATCACATCTTTCCTGTAATGTGGTGACCAGAACTGTGCGCAGTATTCTAGCTGAGGCCTAACTAGTGTTTTATACAGTTCTAGCATAACCTCCCTGCTCTTGTATTCTATGCCTCGGCTAATAAAGGCAAGTATCCCGTATGCCTTCTTAACCACCTTATCTACCTGTCCTGCCACCTTCAGGGATCTGTGGACATGCACTCCAAGGTCCCAAGGTCTCAGTGTCCTACCATATATTGTGTATTCCGTTGCCTTGTTAGCCCTCCCCAAATGCATTACCTCACACTTCTCCGGATTGAATTCCATTTGCCACTGTTCTGCCCGCCTGACCAATTTATTGATATCTTCCTGCAGTCTACAGCTTTCTTCCTCACTATCAACCACACGGCCGATTTTAGTATCATCTGTAAACTTCTTAATCATGCCCCCTTACATTGAAGTCTAAATCATTGATAGATACCACAAAAAGCAAGGGACCCAGTACTGAACGTGGGTCAGGGGCCACGAACCCTGACCCCCACTTACCAGCGTGGTCTTGTCGTGATCGAAAGCGGAACCGCGCAGACGGGAGTGGCAGAAGGTGACGGCGCCCGCGATTGGACGACCGTTCTGATCCACCTTGCAATAGGAGGCGTAGGCGATGACTGACGGCTGCGGGAGGAGGGGACAGACATCGAGTGTCAGAGCGTGAGAGCGAGAGCGTCCCGCCCAGTCAAAACGCGAGCCTTGGACGCTAAACCCGAGCCTCGAACCCAACCCCCAACCCCAACCTCAACCCCAACCCCAAACACTCACACTCACACTCGCACTCCCGAACCCCTCGATTAGATACCAGCCTGTAACTCACTCCCGGGTATCTGTTATTCTATATATAAACCCCCCGAAACACTCGATTAGATTCCAGCCTGTAACTCACTCCCAGGTATCTGTTATTCTATATATAAACCACCCCGAAACACTCGATTAGATTCCAGACTGTAACTCACTCCTGGGTATCTGTTATTCTATATATAAACCCCCCGAACCCCTCGATTAGATTCCATCCTGTAACTCACTCCCGGGTATCTGTTATTCTATATATAAACCCCCGAACCCCTCGATTACATTCCAGCCTGTAACTCACTCCTGGGTATCTGTTATTCTATATATAAACCCCCCGAACCCCTCGATTAGATTCCAGCCTGTAACTCACTCCCGGGTATCTGTTATTCTATATATAAACCCCCAAACCGCTCGATTAGATTCCAGCCTGTAACTCACTCCCGGGTATCTGTTATTCTATATATAAACCCCCGAACCCCTCGATTAGATTCCAGCCTGTAACTCACTCCCGTGTATCTGTTATTCTACATATAAACCCCCCGAACCCCTCGATTAGATTCCAGCCTGTAACTCACTCCCAGGTATCTGTTATTCTATATATAAACACCCCGAACCCCTCGATTAGATTCCAGCCTGTAACTCACTCCCGGGTATCTGTTATTCTATATATAAACCCCCCCGAACCCCTCGATTAGATTCCAGCCTGTAACTCACTCCCGGGTATCTGTTATTCTATATATAAACCCCCGAACCCCTCGATTAGATTCCAGCCTGTAACTCACTCCCGGGTATCTGTTATTCTATATATAACCCCCCCCCGAACCCCTCGATTAGATTCCAGCCTGTAACTCACTCCCGGGTATCTGTTATTCTATATATAAACCCCCCGAACCTCTCGATTAGATTCCAGCCTGTAACTCACTCCCGGGTATCCGTACCTCTCTACGACACTTGCTGGTGTCGGCTGCCTTGACGTACAGGATGAAATCAGCCCCTTGAACCCCACTTCCATCCTTCTGTATCACGGTGGGGGAGCTGCCCTGTGCCGGCCACACACTGTACCCCCGCAGGTGATCATCAGGGATCTACAGGAAGCAGAGAATCAAACAGATCAATGGGTTCGGAGGTCGTCCCCTCCCCCCGCTCTGACCCTGGGGTCAGTCGCAGCCTCAGAACGCTGGGCTGAAAGGTTCCTCTCTCTCTCTGACCGGGCAGTGGGTCAAAAACTGACCTCTCACCCTCTGGGGCAGGACGGGACAAACATGGACACAGAGGGAGACACAGATACAGAGGGAGACACAGATACAGAGGGAGACACAGACACAGGCGGAGACACAGGCGGAGACACAGACACAGGCGGAGACACAGACACAGGCGGAGACACAGACGGAGACACAGATACAGGCGGAGACACAGACACAGGCGGAGACGCAGGCGGAGACGCAGGCGGAGACACAGACACAGGCGGAGACACAGACACAGGCGGAGACACAGACACAGGCGGTGACACAGAGGGGGGCAGAGACACAGGCGGAGACACAGAGGGGGCAGAGACACAGACTAGGCGGAGACACAGACACAGGCGGAGACACACACAGGCGGAGACACAGACACAGATGGAGACACAGAGGGAGACACAGGCAGAGACACAGACACAGGCGGAGACACAGAGGGAGACACAGGCAGAGACACAGACACAGGCGGAGACACAGACACAGGCGGAGACACAGACACAGGCAGGGAGACATGGAGAGAGAGACAGACACAGAGGGGGGCAGAGACACAGGCAGAGACACAGACACAGGCGGAAACACAGAGGGAGACACAGACACAGGCGGAGACACAGGCGGAGACACAGGCGGAGACGCAGGCGGAGACACAGACACAGGCGGAGACACAGACACAGGCGGAGACACAGACACAGGCGGTGACACAGAGGGGGGCAGAGACACAGACGGAGACACAGAGGGGGCAGAGACACAGACACAGGCGGAGACACAGAGGGGGCAGAGACACAGACACAGGCGGAGACACAGACACAGGCGGAGACACAGACACAGGCGGAGACACAGAGGGAGACATGGAGAGAGAGACAGACACAGAGGGGGGCAGAGACACAGGCAGAGACACAGACACAGGCGGAAACACAGAGGGAGACACAGACACAGGCGGAGACACAGGCGGAGACACAGAGGGAGACACAGACATAGGCGGAGACACAGGCGGAGACACAGACACAGGCGGAGACACAGAGGGAGACACAGGCGGAGACACAGACACAGGCGGAGACACAGGCAGAGACACAGAAGGAGACACAGACACAGGCGGAGACACAGAGGGAGACACAGACACAGGCAGAAACACAGGCGGAGACACAGACACAGGCGGAAACACAGAGGGGGCAGAGACACAGACACAGGCGGAGACACAGACACAGGGAGAGACACAGGTGGAGACACACACAGGCGGAGACACAGACACAGACGGAGACACAGAGGGAGACACAGACAGAGGCGGAGACACAGACACAGGCAAGACACAGAGGGAGACACAGGCAGAGACACAGACACAGGCGGAGACACAGACACAGGCGGAGACACAGACACAGGCGGAGACACAGACACAGGCAGAGACACAGACACAGAGAGAGACACAGACACAGGTGGAGACACAGACACAGGCGGAGACACAGGCAGAGACACAGACACAGGCGGAGACACAGACACAGGCAGAGACACAGACACAGGCGGAGACACAGAGAGAGACGCTGACACAGGTGGAGACACAGAGGGAGACACAGACACAGGCGGAGACCCAGGCGGAGACACAGAGGGAGACACAGGCGGAGACACAGACACAGGCGGAGACACAGAGGGAGACACAGACACAGGCGGAGACACAGACACAGGCGGAGACACAGAGGGAGACACAGACACAGGCGGAGACACAGACACAGGCGGAGACACAGAGGGAGACACAGACACAGGCGGAGACACAGAGGGAGACACAGACACAGGCGGAGACACAGAGGGAGACACAGACATAGGCGGAGACACAGATGGAGACACAGACACAGGCGGAGACACAGAGGGAGACACAGACACAGGCGGAGACACAGACACAGGTGGAGACACAGACACAGGCGGAGACACAGAGGGAGACACAGACACAGGCGGAGACACAGGCAGAGACACAGACACAGGTGGAGACACAGACACAGAGGGAGACACAGACACAGGCGGAGACACAGACACAGGCGGAGACACAGGCAGAGACACAGACACAGGCGGAGACACAGAGGGAGACACAGACACAGGCGGAGACACAGGCGGAGACACAGAGGGAGACACAGACACAGGCGGAGACACAGACACAGGCGGAGACACAGACACAGGCGGAGACACTGACACCGGCGGAGACACAGGTGGAGACACAGACACAGGCGGAGACACAGAGGGAGACACAGACACAGGCGGAGACACAGGCGGAGACACTGACACAGGCGGAGACACAGACGGAGACACAGAGGGAGACACAGACACAGGCGGAGACACAGACACAGGCGGAGACATAGAGGGAGACACAGACACAGGCGGAGACACAGAGGGAGACACAGACACAGGCGGAGACACAGGCGGACACACAGAGGGAGACACAGACATAGGCGGAGACACAGACGGAGACACAGGCGGAGACACAGACACAGGCGGAGACACAGACACAGGCGGAGACACAGAGGGAGACACAGACATAGGCGGAGACACAGGCGGAGACACAGACACAGGCGGAGACACAGACACAGGCGGAGACACAGACACAGGCGGAGAAACAGAGGGAGACACAGACATAGGCGGAGACACAGGCGGAGACACAGACACAGGCGGAGACACAGAGGGAGACACAGACACAGGCGGAAACACAGACACAGGCGGAGACACAGACACAGGCGGAGACACAGAGGGGGGCAGAGACACAGACACAGGCGGAGACACAGAGGGGGGCAGAGACACAGACACAGGCGGAGACACAGAGCGGGCAGAGACACAGACACAGGGAGAGACACAGGCAGACACACACACAGGCGGAGACACAGACACAGACGGAGACACAGAGGGAGACACAGACACAGGCGGAAACACAGACACAGGCGGAGACACAGACACAGGCGGAGACACAGAGGGGGGCAGAGACACAGACACAGGCGGAGACACAGAGGGGGGCAGAGACACAGACACAGGCGGAGACACAGAGCGGGCAGAGACACAGACACAGGGAGAGACACAGGCAGACACACACACAGGCGGAGACACAGACACAGACGGAGACACAGAGGGAGACACAGACAGAGGTGGAGACACAGACACAGGCGGAGACACAGAGGGAGACACAGGCAGAGACACAGACACAGAGGGAGACACAGACACAGGCAGAGACACAGACACAGGCGGAGACACAGACACAGGCGGAGACACAGAGGGAGACACTGACACAGGCGGAGACACAGACACAGGTGGGGAGACAGACACAGGGAGAGACACAGGCGGAGACACACACAGGCGGAGACGCAGACACAGGCGGAGACACAGAGGGAGACACAGACACAGGCGGAGACACCAACAGAGACACAGACACAGGCGGAGACACAGAGGGAGGACACAGACACAAACGGAGACACAGACACAGGCGGAGTCACAGAGGGAGGACACAGACACAGGCAGAGACACAAACGGAGACACAGACACAGGCGGAGTCACAGAGGGAGGACACAGACACAGGCAGAGACACAAACGGAGACACAGACACAGGCGGAGACACAAACGGAGACACAGACACAGGCGGAGACACAAACGGAGACACAGACACAGGCGGAGACACAGAGGGAGGACACAGACACAGGCAGAGACACAAACGGAGACACAGACACAGGCGGAGACACAGAGGGAGACACAGACACAGGCGGAAACACAGGCGGAGACACAGACACAGGCGGAGACACAGAGGGGGCAGAGACACAGACGGAGACACAGAGGGGGGCAGAGACACAGACACAGGTGGAGACACAGACACAGGGAGAGACACAGACACAGACACAGACGGAGACACAGAGGGAGACACAGACAGAGGCGGAGACACAGACACAGGCGGAGACACAGAGGGAGACACAGGCAGAGACACAGACACAGAGGGAGACACAGACACAGGCGGAGACACAGAGGGAGACATGGAGAGAGAGACACACAGAGGGGGGCAGAGACACAGACACAGGCGGAAACACAGGCGGAGACACAGGTGGAAACACAGAGCGGGCAGAGACACAGACACAGACGGAGACACAGACACAGACGGAGACACAGAGGGAGACACAGGCAGAGACACAGAGGGGGGCAGAGACACAGACACAGGCGGAGACACAGAGGGGGGCAGAGACACAGACACAGGCGGAGACACAGAGCGGGCAGAGACACAGACACAGACGGAGACACAGACACAGACGGAGACACAGAGGGAGACACAGGCAGAGACACAGAGGGGGCAGAGACACAGACACAGGCGGAGACACAGAGGGGGGCAGAGACACAGACACAGGCGGAGACACAGAGCGGGCAGAGACACAGACACAGACGGAGACACAGACACAGACGGAGACACAGAGGGAGACACAGGCAGAGACACAGACACAGGCGGAGACACAGACACAGGCGGAGACACAGACACAGGCGGAGACACAGACACAGGCGGAGACACAGACACAGGCGGAGACACAGACACAGGCGGAGACACAGACACAGGCGGAGACACAGACACAGGCGGAGACACAGACACAGGCGGAGACACAGAGGGAGACACAGACACAGGCAGAGACACATACGGAGACATGGACTGAGATGGAGACATAGACGAAGACGGAGACATGGACTGAGACGGAGACACGGACTCAGACGGAGAGACATACAGAGACACACAACGGAGACAGAGACTGGGAAGGAGACACAGACGGAGACGGAGACTGAGAAGGAGACACAGACGGAGACGCAGACACAGACACAGACACAGACACAGACACAGACGGAGATGGCGACACACGACGGAGACACAGACAGAGACGGAGACACAGACACAGAGGGATATGGTCACTCACCACGATGTCCAGACAGTTTTCCGTTCGGTAATTATCATTCCTTTGGCCACATCTGTAAAATGACCAGAGGCTCCGTGATTAATCTCAGAGCAAACCAGACCCTCGCGACACCATTCGTTTACGGCCAAACACTTGGGGTTAGCCGTGGCTCAGAGAGTCAAAAGCAGGGTCAGTACTGAGGGAGTGCCGCACTGTCGGAGGGGCAGTACTGAGGGAGCGCCGCACTCTCGGAGGGGCAGTACTGAGGGAGTGCTGCACTGTCGAAGGGGCAGTACTGAGGGAGCGCCGCACTGTTGGAGGGGCAGTACTGAGGGAGCGCCGCACTGTCGGAGGGGCAGTACTGAGGGAGCGCCGCACTGTCGGAGGAGCAGTACTGAGGGAGCGCCGCACTGTCGGAGGGGCAGTACTGAGGGAGCGCCGCACTATCGGAGGGACAGTACTGAGGGAGCACCGCACTGTCGGAGGGGCAGTACTGAGGGAGCGCTGCACTGACGGAGGGGTTGTACTGACGGAGCGCCGCACTGTCGGAGGGGCAGTACT
>JASTWF010001003.1:51891-61891 GCA_030390025.1 Squalus acanthias
ACACACCGAGGGACAGGCAGACTGACATTGTAACAGAGACACACACAGAGGGACAGGCGGGCTGACATTGTAACAGAGACACCCACAGAGGGACAGGCGGACTGACATTGTAACAGAGACACACACAGAGGGACAGGCGGACTGACATTGTAACAGAGACACACACAGAGGGACAGGCGGACTGACGTTGTAACAGATACACACACCGAGGGACAGGCAGACTGACATTGTAACAGAGACACACACAGAGGGACAGGCGGGCTGACATTGTAACAGAGACACCCACAGAGGGACAGGCAGACTGACATTGTAACAGAGACACCCACAGAGGGACAGGCGGACTGACATTGTAACAGAGACACACACAGAGGGACAGGCGGACTGACATTGTAACAGAGACACACACAGAGGGACAGGCGGACTGACATTGTAACAGAGACACACACCGAGGGACAGGCGGGCTGACATTGTAACAGAGACACACACCGAGTGATGGGCGGACTGACATTGTAACAGAGACACACACAGAGGGACAGGCGGACTGACGTTGTAACAGAGACACACACCGAGGGACAGGCGGGCTGACATTGTAACAGAGACACACACCGAGTGATGGGCGGACTGACATTGTAACAGAGACACACACAGAGGGACAGGCGGACTGACGTTGTAACAGAGACACCCACCGAGGGACAGGGAGATTCACGCTGTAACAGACATACAGTCGGAGCCCCGTTCTCTGCTCTCACCTGCCAGGAGCTTGGCGAGGAGTCCGATGGCCTCCTGGATGGACGAGTTGAGCCGTCTTTTTTCCTCGGGCCTCAGTGCCATGTTCGGGACGGCGGGGTAGTGCGCGGTGATCCGGATGGGCAGCGGCCGGGACGGAGACGGGCGCCCGGACCGTCCAACGCCCCACTCCCCGCCGTAGCCCACGACCGTCGCCCCGGCCACCCTCCGCTGGACCTCGTCGTGGAGGCACCGCGCCGCGCAGCAGAGCGCCGTGGCCAGGAGCGTGGCCGAGCCAAGCGAGAGGCGCCCGCCCGCTACCCGCGGCCTCATGGCGCGGAGATGGGCACCGGGAGAATCGCCCTCAGTTCGTGTCTGGCCCCAGTCCCACCCTCCCGATCACCGACTCTCCATCATCTCAGCGCGAGCCGGCTGTTCTCATCTTGGGCGGCCTGCGGAGGTCATTAAAGGGGGGAAAAAAATCACTCTCATTAAAGGTGGTGTGAAGGTTTCTTAAACACTGTCACTATCCTTCTCAACCTGTCCTGCCACTTTCAAAGACTTGTGTACGTATACCCCCAGGTCTCTCTGTTCCTGCACCCCCTTTAACATTGTACCCTTTAGTTTACATTGCCTCTCCTCGTTCTTCCTACCAAAATGAATCACTTCCCACTTCTCTGCGTTAGAAACATAGAAGATAGGAGCAGGAGTAGGCCATTCGGCCACTCGAGCCTGCTCCGCCATTCGATGCGATCATGGCTGATCATCCAAATTCAGTACCCTGTACCTGCCTTCTCCCCATATCCCTTGATCCCTTTAGTTTTAAGAAATATATCTAACTCATTCTTGAATATATTTAATGACTTGGCCTCAACTACCTTCTGTGGTAGAGAATTCCACAGGTTCACCACTCTCTGGGTGAAGAAATTCCTCCTCATCTCTGTCCTAAATGGCTTACCCCTTATCCTTAGACTGTGACCCCTGGTTCTGGACTCTCCGACCATCGGGAACATCCTTCCTGCAACTAGTCTGTCTAGTCCTGTCAGAATTTTATAAGTTTCAATGAGATCCCCTCTCATTCTTCTAAACTCCAGCGAGTATAAGCCCAATCGACCCAATCTCTCCTCATACGTCATTCCTGCCATCCCAGGTATCAGCCTTGTGAATCTTCGCTGAACTCCTTCCATGGCAAGAACATCCTTCCTCAGATAAGGCGACCAAAACTGCACACAATACTCAAGATGTGGTCTCACCAAGGCCCTGTACAACTGCAGCAAGACATCCTTGTTCCTGTACTCGAATCCTCTCGCTACGAAGGCCAACATACCATTTGCCTTCTTAACCGCCTGCTGCACCTGCATGCTTACCTTCAGCGACTGGTGCACAAGGACTCCCAAGCGTTAAATTGCATCTGTCATGTGTCTGCCCATTTCACCAACCTGTATCTGGGCCCCTGAAGTCTGTTACTATCCTCCTCACTGTTTACTACATTTCTGAGTTTCTTATCATCTGCAAACTTTGAAATGATGCCCTCTATACCCAGCTCGAGGTCATTAATATATATCAAAAAGAGCAGTGATCCTAATACCGACCCTTGGGGAACACCACTGTATACTTCCCTCCAGCCGGAAAAACAACCGTTCACCACAACTCTCTGCTTTCTGTCACTTAGCCAATTGTGTATCCACACTGTCACTGTCCCATAAGAGCATAAGAAATAGGAGCAGGAGTAGGCCATTCGGCCCCTCGAGCCTGCTCCGCCATACCCGGGAGTGAGTTATAGACTGGAATCTAATCGAGGGGTTCGGGGGGTTTATATATAGAATAACAGATACCCGGGAGTGAGTTACAGGATGGAATCTAATCGAGGGGTTCGGGGGGTTTATATATAGAATAACAGATACCCGGGAGTGAGTTACAGGATGGAATCTAATCGAGGGGGTTCGGGGGGTTTATATATAAAATAACAGATACCCGGGAGTGAGTTACAGGCAGGAATCTAATCAAGGGGTTCGGGGGGTTTATATATAGAATAACAGATACCCAGGAGTGAGATACAGGCTGGAATCTAATCGGGGGGTTCGGGGGGTTTATATATAGAATAACAGATACCCGGGAGTGAGTTACAGGCTGGAATCTAATCGAGGGGTCCGGGGGAGTTTATATATAGAATAACAGATAACCGGGAGTGAGTTACAGGCTGGAATCTAATCGAGGGGTTCGGGGGGTTTATATATAGAATAACAAATACCCGGGAGTGAGTTACAGGCTGGAATCTAATCGAGGGGTTCGGGGGGTTTATATATAGAATAACAGATACCCGGGAATGAGTTACAGGCTGGAATCTAATCAAGGGGTTCGGGGGGTTTATATATAGAATAACAGATACCCGGGAGTGAGTTACAGGCTGGAATCTAATCGAGGGGTTCGGGGGGTTTATATATAGAATAACAGATACCCGGGAATGAGTTACAGGCTGGAATCTAATCAAGGGGTTTGGGGTGTTTATACATGGAATAATAGATACCCGGGAGTGAGTTACAGGCTGGAATCTAATCGAGGGGTTCAGGGGGTTTATATATAGAATAACAGATACCCGGGAGTGAGTTACAGGCTGGAATCTAATCGAGGGGTTCGGGGGATTTATATATAGAATAACAGATACCCGGGAGTGAGTTACAGGCTGGAATCTAATCGAGGGGTTCAGGGGTTTTATATGTAGAATAACATAAGAAATAGGAGCAGGAGTCGGCCATTTGACCATTCAATGAGATCATGGCTGATCTTCTACCTTGACTCCACTTTCCTGCACTATCTCCATATCCCTTGATTCCCTTAATATCCAAAAATCTATCGATCTCTGTCTTGAATATACTCAACGACTGAGCCTCCACAGCCCTCTGGGGTAGAGAATTCCAAAGATTCACCACCCTCTGAGTGAAGAAATTTCTCCTCATCTCAGTCCTAAATGGCCGACCCCTTATTCTGAGACTGTGACCCCTGGTTCTCGACTCCCCAGCCAGGGGAAACATCCTCCCTGCATCTACCCTGTCAAGCCCTGTAAGAATTTTGTATGTTTCAATGAGATCACCTCTCATTCTTCTAAATATAGGCCTAGTCTACTCAATCTGTCCTCATAGGACAATCCCCCCATCCCAGGAATCAGTCTGGTGAACCTTCATTGCACTCCCTCTATGGCAAGTATATCCTTCCTTTGGTAAGGAGACCAAAACTGTACACAATACTCCAGGTGTGGTCTCACCAGGGCCCTATATAATTTACACTTATACATAAATCCTCTTGTAATAAAGGCCAATGTACCATTTGCTTTCCTAATTGCTTGCTGTACCTGCATGTTAGAATCATAGAAAGTTACAGCACGGAAGGAGGCCATTTCGGCCCATCATGTCCGCGCCGGCCAACAAAGAGCTATCCAGCCTAATCCCACTTCCCAGCTCTTGGTCCGTAGCCCTGCAGGTTACAGCATCCCAAGTGCACATCCAAGTACTTTTTAAATGTGGTGAGGGTTTCTGCCTCTACCACCCTTTCAGGCAGTGAGTTCCAGACCCCCACAACCCACTGGGTGAAGAAATTTCCCCTCAAATCCCCTCTAAACCTTCCCCCAATTACTTTAAATCTGTGCCCCCTGGTTTTTGACCCCTCTGCTAAGGGAAATAGGTCCTTTCTATCCACTTTATCTATGCCTCTCATAATTTTATACACCTCAATAAGGTCTCCCCTCAGCCTCCTCTGTTCCAAGGAAAACAGACCCAGCCTATCCAATCTTTCCTCATAGCTAAGATTCTCTACTCCCGGCAACATCCTTGTAAATCTCCTCTGTACCCTCTCCAGTGCAATCACATCTTTCCTGTAATGTGGTGGCCAGGACTGCACGCAGTACTCTAGCTGAGGCCTAACTAGTGTTTTATACAGTTGAAGCATAACCCCACCGCCCCCTGCTCTTGTATTTTATGCCACAGCTAATAAAGGCAAGCATTCCGTATGCCTTCTTAACCACCTTATCTACCTGGCCTGCTACCTTCAGGGATCTGTGGACATGCACTCCAAGGTCCCTTTGTTCCTCTACACTACTCAGTGTCCTACCATTTAATGTGTATTCCCTTTCCTTGTTCGCCCTCTCCAGATGCATTGCCTCACACTTCTCCGGATTGAATTCCATTTGCCACTGTTCTGCCCACCTGACCAATTTATTGATATCTTCCTGCAGTCTGCAGCTTCCTTCTTCAGTATCAACCACACAGCCGATTTTAGTATCATCTGCAAACTTCTTAATCATACCCCCTATATTCAAGTCAAGATCGTTGCTATATACCACAAAAAGCAAGGGACCTAGTACTGAGCCCTGCGGAACCCCACTGGAAACAGCCTTCCAGTCACAAAAACACCCATCAACCATCACCCTCTGCTTCCTGTCTCCGAGCCAGTTTTGAATCCAACTTGACACTTTGCCCTGGATCCCATGGGCTTTTAACTTTGTGACCAGTCTGCCATGTGGAACCTTATCAAAAGCCTTGCTAAAGTCCATATACACTACATCAAATGCACTACCCTCATCTACCCTCCTTGTTACCTCCTCAAAAAATTCAATCAAGTTTGTCAGACACGACCTTCCCTTAACAAATCCGTGCTGACTATCCTTGATTAATCTGTGTCTTTCTAAATGAAGATTTATCCTGTCCTTCAGAATTCTTTCCAATAATTTTCCCACCACCGAGGTTAGGCTGACTGGCCTGTAATTACTCGGTCTATCCTTTTCTCCCTTTTTAAACAAGAGTACCACATTAGCAGTCCTCCAGTCCTCTGGCACCACACCTGAAGCCAGAGAGGATTGAAAAATGATGGTCAGGGCCTCTGCTATTTCCTCTTTTGCTTCGCTTAACAGCCTGGGATACATTTCATCTGGGCCTGGGGATTTATCCACTTTTAAAGCTGCTAAACCCCTTCATACTTCCTCTCTCACGATGTTTATTTCATCTAATATTTCACACTCCTCCCCCCCCCCCCGATAGCAATGTCTGCTTCGCCCCTCTCCTTTGTGAAAACAGACGCAAAGTATTCATTAAGAACCCTACCGACATCTCCCGCCTCCACACACAGATACCCTCATGATCTCTAATAGGCCCTACCCTTTCTTTAGTTATCCTCTTACTCTTAATATATTTATAAATCATCTTTGGGTTTTCCTTGATTTTACTTGCCAAGAATTTTTCATGCTCTCTTTGCTTTCCTAATATCCTTTTTAATTGCACCCCTGCACTTTCTGTACTCCTCTAAAGATTCTGGAGTATTTAGCCCTCGGTATCTGTCATACGCCTCCCTTTTTTTCTTTATCCTACCCTGTATGTCCCTAGACATCCAGGGAGCTCTAGATTTGTTAGTCCACCTTTTTTCTTTAAGGGCACATGTTTGGTCTGAACCCTCCGGATCTCCTCCTTGAATGCCTCCCACTGCTCTGACACTGATTTACCTTCAAGTAGCTGTTTCCAGTCCACTATGGCTAAATCCCCTCTGAACTTAGCAAAATTTGCTTTTCCCCAATTTAGAAATTTTATTCCTGGTCTATCCTTGTCCTTTTCCATAACTACCTTAAATCTAACAGAATTATGGTCACTAGCACCAAAATGCTCCCCCACTGATACACCTTCTACCTGCCCAGCTTCATTCCCTAAAACTAAGTCCAGAACCGCCCCCTCCCTTGTTGGGCTTGCTACATACTGGCTAAACAAGCTCTCCTGGATGCATTTTAGGAATTCCGCACCTTCTATACCCTTCACACTAATTTTATCCCAGTTAATATTGGGCTAGTTGAAATCCCCTACTATTACTGCCCTATAGTTTTTGCACTTCTCAGAAATTTGTCGACATATTTGTTCTTCTATCTCCCTCTCACTGTTGGGGGGTCTGTAGTACACTCCCAGCAGTGTGATCGCCCCTTTTTTGTTTTTCAATTCGACCCATTTGATGATCCCTCCAACATATCATCCCTCCTCACAGCTGTAATAGTTTCTTTAATCAATACCGCGACCCCCCCTCCCTTTTTACCTCCCTCTCTATCCCGTCTGAAAATCCTGTAACCAGGAATGTTGAGCTGCCATACCTGCTGCTCTTTCAGCCACGTCTCTGTAATAGCTATAATATCATAGTCCCAAGTATCTACCTGTGCCCTCAGCTCATCTGCCTTGTTCGCTATACTCCTTGCATTGAAGTATATACCATTTAGTACAGGCAAACCTCCTTGTTGACTACTATCTAGCCCTCGGTTCCTCTGTCCTTCCAATTTACTTTCTATGTTTTTGTTTTCCAATTCCAGTTTTTCTTCCCTCCCTATTGACTCTATACTTAGGTCCCCATTCCCCTGCCAAGCTAGTTAAATAGAAACATAGAAAATAGGTACAGGAGTAGACCATTCGGTCCTTCGAGCCTGCACTGCCATTCAATGCGTTCATGGCTGAACATGCTACCTCAGTACCCCATTCCTGCTTTCTCGCCATACCCCTTGATCCCCCTAGTTGTGAGTGTTATATCTAACTCTTGATCCCCCTAGTTGTGAGTGTTATATCTAACTCTAAACCCTCCCCAACAGCACTAGCAAACCCTCCCATGAGGATATTGGTCCTGTTCCCGTTGAGGTGCAACCCGTCTGGCTTGTAGAGGTACCACCTCCCCCAGAAACGGTTCCAATTCCTCAGGAATCTAAAGCCCTCCCTCCTACACCATCTCTCCAGCCACGCATTCATCTGCTCTATCTTCCTATTTCTGAACTCACTTGCACGTGGCACTGGTAGTAATACTACCTTTGAGGTCCTGCTTTTTAACCTCTTTCCTAGCTCCCTAAACTCTGCCTGCAGGACCTCATCCCTCTTCCTACCTATGTCGTTGGTACCGATATGGACCACGACCTCTGGCTGTTCACCCTCCCCCCTCAGAATGCCCTGCAGCCGTTCAGTGACATCCTTGACCCTGTTAAGTTAATGTTAACTTTCAGTGATTCATGTACAAGGACACCCTCTGAACACTAACATTTCCCAATCTCTCACCATTTAAAAAATACTCTACTTTTCTATTTTTCCTGCCAAAGTGGATAACTTCACATTTCTCCACATTATATTCCATTTGCCATGTTCTCGCCCATTCACTGAGCCTGTCTATAACCCCTTGAAACCTCCTTGCATCCTCCTCACAACTTACTTTCCCACCCAGCTTTGTATCATCAGCAAACTTGGATATATTACATTTGTTCTCCTCATCCAAATCATTGATATAGATTGTGAATAGCTGAGGCCCAAGCACTGATCCTTGCGGTACCCCACTAGTTACAGCCTGCCAACCTGAAAATGACCCGTTTATTCCTACTCTCTGTTTTCTGTCCGTTAACCAATCCTCAATCCATGCTAGTATATTACCCCTAATCCCATGAGCCTTAATTTTGTTTAATAGCCTCTTGTATGACACCTTATCGAATGCCTTCTGAAAATCCAAATACAACACATCCACTGGTTCCCCCTTAACTATTCTGTTAGTTACAACCTCAAAAACTCTAACAGATTCATCAAACACGATTTCCCTTTCATAAACCCGTGTTGACTCTGGCCAATCCTATTATTATTTTCTAAGTGCTCTGTTACCACGTCCTTAATAATAGATTCTTGCATTTTCCCTACTACTGATGTCAGGCTAACCGGCCTGTAGTTCCCCATTTTCTCTCTCCCTCCTTTCTTAAATAGTGGGGTTACATTTGCTACCTTCCAATCCGCGGGAACAGTTCCAGAATCTACGGAATTTTGGAAAATGACAACCAATGCATCCACTATCTCTATAGCCACCTCTTTCAAAACCCTAGGATGTAGGCCATCAGGCCCAGAGGATTTATTGGCTTTCAGTTCCATTAATTTCTCCAGTACTATTTCCTTGCTAATACTAATTTCTTTCAGTTCCTCATTCTCGCTAGACCCTTGGTTCTCCACTATTTCCGGGAAGTTTTTTGCGTCTTCTTCCGTGAAGACAGACACAAAGTATTTGTTTAATTTCTCTGCCATTTCCTTAGTCCCCATTATAATTTCGCCTGTCTCAGCCTGTAAGGGACCCACATTTACTTTCGCTAATCTTTTCCTTTTTACATACCTATAGAAGCTTTTACAGTCTGTTTTTATGTCTCTCGCTAGTTTACTCTCATATTCTATTTTCCCTTTCTTTATCAATTTCTTCGTCCCCCTTTGCTGAATTCTAAAATCCTCCCAACCCTCAGACTTACTACTCTTTTTGGCAACATGATAAGCCTCTTCCTTTGATACTATCTTTAACTTCCCTTGTTAGCCACGGTTGGACCACTTTTCCTGTGGGGTTTTTGTGCCTTAAAGGAATGTATATTTGTTGTAAATGATGTATTAATTCTTTAAATGTTTGCCATTGCTTGTCTACCGTCATACCTTTTAATGTAGTTTCCCAATCTACCTTAGCCAACTCACCCCTCATCCTTACGTAGTTTGCTTTGTTTAGATTTAAGACCCTAGTTCTGGATTTAACAAAATCACTTTCAAACTCAATATAAGAACATAAGAACATAAGAAATAGGAGCAGGAATAGGCCACTTGGCCCCCCGAGCCTGCTCCGCCATTCAATAAGATCATGGCTGATCTTGGGCTCAAAGCCACTTCCCCGCCCGCTCCCCATAACCCTTCACTCCCTTATCTTGCAAAAATCTGTCTATCTCCAGCTTAAATGTATTTAATGACCCAGCCTCCACAGCTCTCTGGGGCAGAGAATTCCACAGATTTACAACCCTCTGAGAGAAGAAATTCCTCCTC
Organism: Squalus acanthias; assembly: GCA_030390025.1. Classification (NCBI taxonomy): domain Eukaryota; kingdom Metazoa; phylum Chordata; class Chondrichthyes; order Squaliformes; family Squalidae; genus Squalus; species Squalus acanthias. The sequence continues at coordinate 61,443 of JASTWF010001003.1, forward strand.
ATCTCAGTTCTAAAAGGGCGACCCTTTATTCTAAAACTGTGCCCCCGAGTTCTAGATTTCCCCACGAGGGGAAACATCCTCTCTGCATCTACCTTGTCGAGCCCCCTCAGTATCTTGCTTTCCCACCCATCTTTGTATCATCCGCAAACTTGGCTACATTACACTCGGTCCCTTCATCCAAGTCATTAATGTAGATGGTAAATAGTTGAGGCCCCAGCACCGATCCCTGTGGCACCCCACGAGTTACTGTTTGCCAACCGGAAAATGACCCATTTATCCCGACTCTCTGCTTTCTGTTAGTTAGCCAATTCTCTATCCATGCTAATATATTCCTCCCAATTCTATGAGCTCTTATCTTATGCAGTAACCTTTTATGTGGCACCTTATCGAATGCTTTCTGGAAATCCAAATATAAAATTCTATCATATTGGATGGGCTTTAATTTTACT
>JASTWF010001003.1:66891-95191 GCA_030390025.1 Squalus acanthias
AGGCCCATTCAGCCCCTCGAGCCTGTTACACAGAAACAGGAGGAGGCCCATTTAGCCCCTCGAGCCTGTTACACAGGATCAGGAGGAGCCCATTCAGCCCCTCGAGCCTGTTACACAGGATCAGGAGGAGTCCATTCAGCCCCTCGAGCCTGTTACACAGGTACAGGAGGTGGCCCATTCAGCGCTCGAGCCTGTTTCACAGGAACAGGAGGAGGCCATTCAGCCCCTCGACCCTGTTACACAGGAACAGGAGGAGGCCATTCATCCACTCGAGCCTCTTACACAACAACAGGAGGAGGCCCATTCAACATCTCGAGCCTGTTACACAGGAACAGGAGGAGGCCATTCAGCCACTCGAGCCTGTTACACAGGAACAGGAGGAGGCCCATTCAGCCCCTCGAGCCTGTGACACAGGAACAGGAGGAAGCCATTCAGCCACTCGAGCCTGTTACACAGGAACAGGAGGAGGCTCATTCAGTCCTCGAGCCTGTTACACAGGAACAGGAGGAGGCCATTCAGCCCCTCGAGCCTGTTACACAGGAACAGGAGGTGGCCCATTCAGCCCCTCGAGCCTGTTACACAGGAACAGGAGGAGGCCCATTCAACCCCTCGAGCCTGTTACACAGGAACAGGAGGAGGCCCATTCAGCCCCTCGAGCCTGTTACACAGGAACAGGAGGAGGCCATTCAGCCCCTCGAGCGTGTTACACAGGAACAGGAGGAGCCCATTCAGCGCTTGAGCCTGTTACACTGGAACAGGAGGAGGCTGTTCAGCCCCTCGAGCCTGTTACACAGGAACAGGAGGAGGCCATTCAACCCCTCGAGCCTGTTACACAGGAACAGGAGGAGGCCCATTCAGCCCCTCGAGCCTATTACACAGGAACAGGAGGAGGCCATTCAGCCCCTCGAGCCTGTTACACAGGAACAGGAGGTGGCCCATTCAGCCCCTCGAGCTTGTTACACAGGAGCAGGAGGAGGCCATTCAGCCCCTCGAGCGTGTTACACAGGAACAGGAGGAGCCCATTCAGCGCTTGAGCCTGTTACACTGGAACAGGAGGAGGCTGTTCAGCCCCTCGAGCCTGTTACACAGGAACAGGAGGAGGCCATTCAACCCCTCGAGCCTGTTACACAGGAACAGGAGGAGGCCCATTCAGCCCCTCGAGCCTGTTACACAGGAACAGGAGGAGGCCCATTCAACACCTCGAGCCTGTTACACAGGAACAGGAGGAGGTCCATTCAACCCCTCGAGCCTGTTACACAGGAACAGGAGGAGGCCATTCAGCTCCTCGAGTCTGTTACACAGGAACAGCAGGAGGCCATTCAGCCCCTCGAGCCTGTTACACAGGAAAAGGAGGAGGCCATTCAGCCCCTCAAGCCTGTTACACAGGAACAGGAGGCCATTTAGCCTCTCGAGCCTGTTACACCGGAACAGGAGGAGGCCATTCAGCCCCTCGAGCCTATTACACAGGAACAGGAGTAGGCCCATTCAGCCCCTCGAGCCTGTTACACATGAACAGGAGGAGCCCATACAGCCCCTCGTGTCTGTTACACAGGAACAGGAGGAGGCCATTCAGCTCCTCGAGCCTGTTACACAGGAACAGGAGGAGGCCATTCAGCCCCTCGAGCCTGTTACACAGGAACAGGAGGAGGCCCATTCAACCCCTCGAGCCTATCACAGAGGAACAGGAGGAGGCCATTCAGCCCCTCGAGCCTGTTACACAGGAACAGGAGGAGGCCATTCAGCCCCCCTCGAGCCGGTTACACAGGAACAGGAGGAGGCCCATTCAGCTCCTCGAGCCAGTTACACAAAAACAGGAGGAGGCCATTCAGCACCTCGATACTGTTACGCAGAAACAGGAGGAGCCCATTCAGCCCCTCGAGCCTGTTACACAGGATCAGGAGAAGTCCATTCAGCCCCTCGAGCCTGTTACACAGGAACAGGAGGTGGCCCATTCAGCGCTCGAGCCTGTTACACAGGAACAGGAGGAGGCCATTCAGCCACTCGAGCCTGTTACACAAGAACAGGAGGAGGCCCATTCAACATCTCGAGCCTGTTACACAGGAACAGGAGGAGGCCATTCAGCCACTCGAGCCTGTTACACAGGAACAGGAGGAGGCCCATTCAGCCCCTCGAGCCTGTTACACAGGAACAGGAGGAAGCCATTCAGCCCCTCGAGCCTGTTACACAGGAACAGGAGGAGGCCCATTCAGTCCTCGAGCCTGTTACACAGGAACAGGAGGAGGCCATTCAGCCCCTCGAGCCTGTTACACAGGAACAGGAGGTGGCCCATTCAGCCCCTCGAGCCTGTTACACAGGAACAGGAGGAGGCCCATTCAACCCCTCGAGCCTGTTACACAGGAACAGGAGGAGGCCCATTCAGCCCCTCGAGCCTGTTACACAGGAACAGGAGGAGGCCATTCAGCCCCTCGAGCGTGTTACACAGGAACAGGACGAGCCCATTCAGCGCTTGAGCCTGTTACACTGGAACAGGAGGAGGCTGTTCAGCCCCTCGAGCCTGTTACACAGGAACAGGAGGAGGCCATTCAACTCCTCGAGCCTGTTACACAGGAACAGGAGGAGGCCCATTCAGCCCCTCGAGCCTATTACACAGGAACAGGAGGAGGCCATTCAGCCCCTCGAGCCTGTTACACAGGAACAGGAGGTGGCCCATTCAGCCCCTCGAGCCTGTTACACAGGAGCAGGAGGAGGCCATTCAGCCCCTCGAGCGTGTTACACAGGAACAGGAGGAGCCCATTCAGCGCTTGAGCCTGTTACACTGGAACAGGAGGAGGCTGTTCAGCCCCTCGAGCCTGTTACACAGGAACAGGAGGAGGCCATTCAACCCCTCGAGCCTGTTACACAGGAACAGGAGGAGGCCCATTCTGCCCCTCGAGCCTGTTACACAGGAACAGGAAGAGGCCATTCAAACCCTCGAGCCTGTTACACAGGAACAGGAGGAGGCCCATTCAACACCTCGAGCCTGTTACACAGGAACAGGAGGAGGTCCATTGAAACCCTCGAGCCTGTTACACAGGAACAGGAGGAGGCCATTCAGCTCCTCGAGTCTGTTACACAGGAACAGCAGGAGGCCATTCAGCCCCTCGAGCCTGTTACACAGGAAAAGGAGGAGGCCATTCAGCCCCTCAAGCCTGTTACACAGGAACAGGAGGCCATTTAGCCTCTCGAGACTGTTACACCGGAACAGGAGGAGGCCATTCAGCCCCTCGAGCCTGTTACACAGGAACAGGAGGAGGCCCATTCAGCCCCTCGAGCCTGTTACACATGAACAGGAGGAGCCCATACAGCCCCTCGAGTCTGTTACACAGGAACAGGAGGAGGCCATTCAGCTCCTCGAGCCTGTTACACAGGAACAGGAGGAGGCCATTCAGCCCCTCGAGCCTGTTACACAGGAACAGGAAGAGGCCCATTCAACCCCTCGAGCCTATTACAGAGGAACAGGAGGAGGCCATTCAGCCCCTCGAGCCTGTTACACAGGAACAGGAGGAAGCCCATTCAACACCTCGAGCCTGTTACACAGGAACAGGAGGAGGTCCATTCAACCCCTCGAGCCTGTTACACAGGAACAGGAGGAGGCCATTCAGCCCCTCGAGCCTGTTACACAGGAACAGGAGGAGGCCCATTCAGTCCTCGAGCCTGTTACACAGGAACAGGAGGAGGCCATTCAGCCCCTCGAGCCTGTTACACAGGAACAGGAGGAGGCCATTCAGCCCCTCGAGCCTGTTACACAGGAACAGGAGGAGGCCATTCAGCCCCTCGAGCCTGTTACACAGGAACAGGAGGAGCCCATTCAGCCCCTCAAGCCTGTTACACAGGAACAGGAGGAGGCCATTCAGCCCCTCGAGCCTGTTACACAGGAACAGGAGGAGGCCATTCAGCCTCTCGAGCCTGTTACACAGGAACAGGAGGAGGCCATTCAGCCCCTCGAGTCTGTTACTCAGGAACAGGAGGAGCCCATTCAGCCCCTTGAGCCTGTTACACAGGAACAGGAGGAGCCCATTCAGCCCCTCGAGCCTGATACACAGGAACAGGAGGAGGCCGTTCAGCCCCTCGAGCCTGTTACACAGGATCAGGAGGAGTCCATTCAGCCCCTCGAGCCTGTTACACAGGAACAGGAGGAGGCCCATTCAACCCCTCGAGCCTGTTACACAGGAACAGGAGGAGGGCCATTCAGCCCCCCTCGAGCCTGTTACACAGGAACAGGAGGAGCCCATTCAGCGCTCGACCCTGTTACCCAGGAACAGGAGGAGGCCATTCAGCCCCTCGACCCTGTTACACAGGAACAGGAGGAGGCCATTCAGCCCCCCTCGAGCCGGTTACACAGGAACAGGAGGAGGCCCATTCAGCTCCTCGAGCCAGTTACACAAAAACAGGAGGAGGCCATTCAGCCCCTCGATACTGTTACGCAGGAACAGGAGGAGCCCATTCAGCCCCTCGAGCCTGTTACACAGGATCAGGAGATGTCCATTCAGCCCCTCGAGCCTGTTACACAGGAACAGGAGGTGGCCCATTCAGCGCTTGAGCCTGTTACACAGGAACAGGAGGAGGCCATTCAGCCCCTCGACCCTGTTACACAGGAACAGGAGGAGGCCATTCAGCCACTCGAGCCTGTTACACAAGAACAGGAGGAGGCCCATTCAACATCTCTAGCCTGTTACACAGGAACAGGAGGAGGCCATTCAGCCACTCGAGCCTGTTACACAGGAACAGGAGGAGGCCCATTCAGCCCCTCGAGCCTGTTACACAGGAACAGGAGGAGGCCATTCAGCCCCTCGAGCCTGTTACACAGGAACAGGAGGATGCCATTCAGCCCCTCGAGCCTGTTACACAGGAACAGGAGGGGGCCATTCAGCCCCTCGAGTCTGTTACACAGGAACAGGAGCAGGCCATTCAGCCACTCGAGCCTGTTACACAGGAACAGGAGGAGGCCCATTCAGTCCTCGAGCCTGTTACACAGGAACAGGAGGAGGCCATTCAGCCCCTCGAGCCTGTTACACAGGAACAGGAGGAGGCCATTCAGCCCCTCGAGCCTGCTGCACAGGAACAGGAGGAGGCCATTCAGCCCCCTCGAGCCTGTTACACAGGAACAGGAGGAGGCCATTCAGCCCCCTCGAGCCTGTTACACAGGAACAGGTGGAGGCCGTTCAGCCCCTCGAGCCTGTTACACAGGAACAGGAGGAACCCATTCAGCTCCTCGAGCCTGTTACACAGGAACAGGAGGAGGCCATTCAGACCCTCGAGCCTGTTACACTGGAACAGGAGGAGGCCCATTCAGCCCCTCGAGTCTGTTACACAGGAACAGGAGGAGCCCATTCAGCCCCTCGAGCCTGTTACACAGGAACAGGAGGAACCCATTCAGCCCCTCGAGCCTGTTACACAGGAACAGGAGGAGGCCATTCAGCCCCTCGAGCCTGTTACACAGGAACAGGAGGAGCCCATTCAGCCCCTCGAGCCTGTTACACAGGAACAGGAGGAGGCCATTCAGCCCCTCGAGCCTTCTGCACAGGAACAGGAGGAGGCCATTCAGCCCCCTCGAGCCTGTTACACAGGAACAGGAGGAGCCCATTCAGCCCCTCGAGCCTGATACACAGGAACAGGAGGAGGCCGTTCAGCCCCTCGAGCCTGTTACACAGGATCAGGAGGAGTCCATTCAGCCCCTCGAGCCTGTTACACAGGAACAGGAGGAGGCCCATTCAACCCCTCGAGCCTGTTACACAGGAACAGGAGGAGGGCCATTCAGCCCCCCTCGAGCCTGTTACACAGGAACAGGAGGAGCCCATTCAGCGCTCGACCCTGTTACCCAGGAACAGGAGGAGGCCATTCAGCCCCTCGACCCTGTTACACAGGAACAGGAGGAGGCCATTCAGCCCCCCTCGAGCCGGTTACACAGGAACAGGAGGAGGCCCATTCAGCTCCTCGAGCCAGTTACACAAAAACAGGAGGAGGCCATTCAGCCCCTCGATACTGTTACGCAGGAACAGGAGGAGCCCATTCAGCCCCTCGAGCCTGTTACACAGGATCAGGAGATGTCCATTCAGCCCCTCGAGCCTGTTACACAGGAACAGGAGGTGGCCCATTCAGCGCTTGAGCCTGTTACACAGGAACAGGAGGAGGCCATTCAGCCCCTCGACCCTGTTACACAGGAACAGGAGGAGGCCATTCAGCCACTCGAGCCTGTTACACAAGAACAGGAGGAGGCCCATTCAACATCTCTAGCCTGTTACACAGGAACAGGAGGAGGCCATTCAGCCCCTCGAGCCTGTTACACAGGAACAGGAGGAGGCCATTCAGCCCCTCGAGCCTGTTACACAGGAACAGGAGGAGCCCATTCAGCGCTCGACCCTGTTACCCAGGAACAGGAGGAGGCCATTCAGCCCCTCGACCCTGTTACACAGGAACAGGAGGAGGCCATTCAGCCCCCCTCGAGCCGGTTACACAGGAACAGGAGGAGGCCCATTCAGCTCCTCGAGCCAGTTACACAAAAACAGGAGGAGGCCATTCAGCCCCTCGATACTGTTACGCAGGAACAGGAGGAGCCCATTCAGCCCCTCGAGCCTGTTACACAGGATCAGGAGATGTCCATTCAGCCCCTCGAGCCTGTTACACAGGAACAGGAGGTGGCCCATTCAGCGCTTGAGCCTGTTACACAGGAACAGGAGGAGGCCATTCAGCCCCTCGACCCTGTTACACAGGAACAGGAGGAGGCCATTCAGCCACTCGAGCCTGTTACACAAGAACAGGAGGAGGCCCATTCAACATCTCTAGCCTGTTACACAGGAACAGGAGGAGGCCATTCAGCCACTCGAGCCTGTTACACAGGAACAGGAGGAGGCCCATTCAGCCCCTCGAGCCTGTTACACAGGAACAGGAGGAGGCCATTCAGCCCCTCGAGCCTGTTACACAGGAACAGGAGGATGCCATTCAGCCCCTCGAGCCTGTTACACAGGAACAGGAGGGGGCCATTCAGCCCCTCGAGTCTGTTACACAGGAACAGGAGCAGGCCATTCAGCCACTCGAGCCTGTTACACAGGAACAGGAGGAGGCCCATTCAGTCCTCGAGCCTGTTACACAGGAACAAGAGGAGGCCATTCAGCCCCTCGAGCCTGTTACACAGGAACAGGAGGAGGCCATTCAGCCCCTCGAGCCTGCTGCACAGGAACAGGAGGAGGCCATTCAGCCCCCTCGAGCCTGTTACACAGGAACAGGAGGAGGCCATTCAGCCCCCTCGAGCCTGTTACACAGGAACAGGTGGAGGCCGTTCAGCCCCTCGAGCCTGTTACACAGGAACAGGAGGAACCCATTCAGCTCCTCGAGCCTGTTACACAGGAACAGGAGGAGGCCATTCAGACCCTCGAGCCTGTTACACTGGAACAGGAGGAGGCCCATTCAGCCCCTCGAGTCTGTTACACAGGAACAGGAGGAGCCCATTCAGCCCCTCGAGCCTGTTACACAGGAACAGGAGGAACCCATTCAGCCCCTCGAGCCTGTTACACAGGAACAGGAGGAGGCCATTCAGCCCCTCGAGCCTGTTACACAGGAACAGGAGGAGCCCATTCAGCCCCTCGAGCCTGTTACACAGGAACAGGAGGAGGCCATTCAGCCCCTCGAGCCTTCTGCACAGGAACAGGAGGAGGCCATTCAGCCCCCTCGAGCCTGTTACACAGGAACAGGAGGAGCCCATTCAGCCCCTCGAGCCTGATACACAGGAACAGGAGGAGGCCGTTCAGCCCCTCGAGCCTGTTACACAGGATCAGGAGGAGTCCATTCAGCCCCTCGAGCCTGTTACACAGGAACAGGAGGAGGCCCATTCAACCCCTCGAGCCTGTTACACAGGAACAGGAGGAGGGCCATTCAGCCCCCCTCGAGCCTGTTACACAGGAACAGGAGGAGCCCATTCAGCGCTCGACCCTGTTACCCAGGAACAGGAGGAGGCCATTCAGCCCCTCGACCCTGTTACACAGGAACAGGAGGAGGCCATTCAGCCCCCCTCGAGCCGGTTACACAGGAACAGGAGGAGGCCCATTCAGCTCCTCGAGCCAGTTACACAAAAACAGGAGGAGGCCATTCAGCCCCTCGATACTGTTACGCAGGAACAGGAGGAGCCCATTCAGCCCCTCGAGCCTGTTACACAGGATCAGGAGATGTCCATTCAGCCCCTCGAGCCTGTTACACAGGAACAGGAGGTGGCCCATTCAGCGCTTGAGCCTGTTACACAGGAACAGGAGGAGGCCATTCAGCCCCTCGACCCTGTTACACAGGAACAGGAGGAGGCCATTCAGCCACTCGAGCCTGTTACACAAGAACAGGAGGAGGCCCATTCAACATCTCTAGCCTGTTACACAGGAACAGGAGGAGGCCATTCAGCCCCTCGAGCCTGTTACACAGGAACAGGAGGAGGCCATTCAGCCCCTCGAGCCTGTTACACAGGAACAGGAGGATGCCATTCAGCCCCTCGAGCCTGTTACACAGGAACAGGAGGGGGCCATTCAGCCCCTCGAGTCTGTTACACAGGAACAGGAGCAGGCCATTCAGCCACTCGAGCCTGTTACACAGGAACAGGAGGAGGCCCATTCAGTCCTCAAGCCTGTTACACAGGAACAGGAGGAGGCCATTCAGCCCCTCGAGCCTGTTACACAGGAACAGGAGGAGGCCATTCAGCCCCTCGAGCCTGCTGCACAGGAACAGGAGGAGGCCATTCAGCCCCCTCGAGCCTGTTACACAGGAACAGGGGGAGGCCATTCAGCCCCCTCGAGCCTGTTACACAGGAACAGGTGGAGGCCGTTCAGCCCCTCGAGCCTGTTACACAGGAACAGGAGGAACCCATTCAGCTCCTCGAGCCTGTTACACAGGAACAGGAGGAGGCCATTCAGACCCTCGAGCCTGTTACACTGGAACAGGAGGAGGCCCATTCAGCCCCTCGAGTCTGTTACACAGGAACAGGAGGAGCCCATTCAGCCCCTCGAGCCTGTTACACAGGAACAGGAGGAACCCATTCAGCCCCTCGAGCCTGTTACACAGGAACAGGAGGAGGCCATTCAGCCCCTCGAGCCTGTTACACAGGAACAGGAGGAGCCCATTCAGCCCCTCGAGCCTGTTACACAGGAACAGGAGGAGGCCATTCAGCCCCTCGAGCCTTCTGCACAGGAACAGGAGGAGGCCATTCAGCCCCCTCGAGCCTGTTACACAGGAACAGGAGGAGGCCATTCAGCCCCCTCGAGCCTGTTACACAGGAACAGGTGGAGGCCGTTCAGCCCCTCGAGCCTGTTACACAGGAACAGGAGGAACCCATTCAGCTCCTCGAGCCTGTTACACAGGAACAGGAGGAGGCCATTCAGCCCCTCGAGCCTGTTACACAGGAACAGGAGGAGGCCATTCAGCCCCTCGAGCCTGTTACACAGGAACAGGAGGAGGCCCATTCAACCCCTCGAGCCTGTTACACAGGAACAGGAGGAGGCCAATTCAACCCCTCGAGCCTGTTACACAGGAACAGGAGGAGGCCCATTCAACCCCTCGAGCCTATTACACAGTAACAGGAGGAGGCAATTCAGCCCCTCGAGCCTGTTACACAGGAACAGGAGGAGGCCATTCAGCCCCTCGAGCCTGTTACACAGGAACAGGAGGAGGCCCATTCAACACCTCGAGCCTGTTACACAGGAACAGGAGGAGGTCCATTCAACCCCTCGAGCCTGTTACACAGGAACAGGAGGAGGCCCATTCAGTCCTCGAACCTGTTACACAGGAACAGGAGGAGGCCATTCAGCCCCTCGAGCCTGTCACACAGGAACAGGAGGAGGCCATTCAGCCCCCTCGAGCCTGTTACACAGGAACAGGAGGAGGCCTTTCAGCCCCTCCAGCCTGTTACACAGGATCAGGAGGAGTCCATTCAGCCCCTCGAGCCTGTTACACAGGAACAGGAGGAGGCCCATTCAACCCCTCGAGCCTGTTACACAGGAACAGGAGGAGGCCCATTCAGCGCTCGAGCCTGTTACACAGGAACAGGAGGAGGCCATTCAGCCACTCGACCCTGTTACACAGGAACAGGAGGAGGCCATTCAGCCCCTTGAGCCTGTTACACAGGAACAGGAGGAGCCCATTCAGCCCCTCGAGCCTGTTACACAGGAACAGGAGGAGCCCATTCAGCCCCTCGAGCCTGATACACAGGAACAGGAGGAGGACATTCAACCCCTCGAGCCTGTTACACAGGAACAGGAGTAGGCCATTCAGCCCCTCGAGCCTGTTACACAGGAACAGGAGATGGCCGTTCAGCCCCTCGAGCCTGTTACACAGGAACAGGAGGAGGCTATTCAGCCCCCTCGAGCCTGTTACACAGGAACAGGTGGAGGCCGTTCAGCCCCTCGAGCCTGTTACACAGGAACAGGAGGAGGCCATTCAGCCCCTCGAGCCTGTTACACAGGAACAGCAGGAGCCCATTCAGCCCCTTGAGCCTGTTACACAGGAACAGGAGGAGCCCATTCAGCCCCTCGAGCCTGTTACACAGGAACAGGAGGAGCCCATTCAGCCCCTCGAGCCTGATACACAGGAACAGGAGGAGGCCATTCAGCCCCTCGAGCCTGTTACACAGGAACAGAAGGAGGCCCATTCAGCCCCTCGAGCCTGTTGCACAGGTACAGGAGGAGGCCATTCAGCCCCTCGAGCCTGTTACACAGGAACAGGAGGAGGCCCATTCAAACCCTCAAGCCTGTTACACAGGAACAGGAGGAGGCCATTCAGCCCCCTCGAGCCTGTTACACAGGATCAGGAGGAGTCTGTTCATCCCCCTCGAGCCTGTTACACAGGAACAGGAGGAGGCCGTTCAGCCCCTCGAGACTGTTGCACAGGAACAGGAGGAGGCCCCTTCCGCCCCTCGAGCCTTTTACCCAGGAACAGGAGGAGGCCATTCAGCCCCTCGGGCCTGTTGCACAGGAACAGGAGGAGGCCATTCAGCCCCTCGAGCCTGTTGCACAGGGACAGGAGGACGCCATTCAGCCCCTCAAGCCTGTTGCACAGGAACAGGAGGAGGCCATTCAGCCCCCTCGAGCCTGTTACACAGGAACAGGAGGAGGCCGTTCAGCCCCTCGAGCCTGTTACACAGAACCAGGAGGAGGCCATTCAGCCCCTCGAGTCTGTTACACAGGAACAGGAGGAGGCCATTCAGCCCCCTCGAGCCTGTTACACAGGAACAGGAGGAGGCCATTCAGCCCCTCGAGTCTGTTACACAGGAACAGGAGGAGGCCATTCAGCCCCTCGAGCCTGTTACACAGGAACAGGAGGAGGCCATTCAGCCCCTCGAGCCTGCTGCACAGGAACAGGAGGAGGCCATTCAGCCCCCTCGAGCCTGTTACACAGGAACAGGAGGAGGCCATTCAGCCCCCTCGAGCCTGTTACACAGGAACAGGTGGAGGCCGTTCAGCCCCTCGAGCCTGTTACACAGGAACAGGAGGAACCCATTCAGCTCCTCGAGCCTGTTACACAGGAACAGGAGGAGGCCATTCAGCCCCTCGAGCCTGTTACACAGGAACAGGAGGAGGCCCATTCAGCCCCTCGAGTCTGTTACACAGGAACAGGAGGAGCCCATTCAGCCCCTCGAGCCTGTTACACAGGAACAGGAGGAACCCATTCAACCCCTCGAGCCTGTTACACAGGAACAGGAGGAGGCCATTCAGCCCCTCGAGCCTGTTACACAGGAACAGGAGGAGCCCATTCAGCCCCTCGAGCCTGTTACACAGGAACAGGAGGAGGCCATTCAGCCCCTCGAGCCTTCTGCACAGGAACAGGAGGAGGCCATTCAGCCCCCTCGAGCCTGTTACACAGGAACAGGAGGAGGCCATTCAGCCCCCTCGAGCCTGTTACACAGGAACAGGTGGAGGCCGTTCAGCCCCTCGAGCCTGTTACACAGGAACAGGAGGAACCCATTCAGCTCCTCGAGCCTGTTACACAGGAACAGGAGGAGGCCATTCAGCCCCTCGAGCCTGTTACACAGGAACAGGAGGAGGCCATTCAGCCCCTCGAGCCTGTTACACAGGAACAGGAGGAGGCCCATTCAACCCCTCGAGCCTGTTACACAGGAACAGGAGGAGGCCAATTCAACCCCTCGAGCCTGTTGCACAGGAACAGGAGGAGGCCCATTCAACCCCTCGAGCCTGTTACACAGGAACAGGAAGAGGCCCATTCAGCCCCTCGATCCTGTTACACAGGAACAGGAGGAGGCCCATTCAGCCCCTCGAGCCTGTTACACAGGAACAGGAGGAGGCAATTCAGCCCCTCGAGCCTGTTACACAGGAACAGGAGGAGGCCATTCAGCCCCTCGAGCCTGTTACACAGGAACAGGAGGAGGCCCATTCAACACCTCGAGCCTGTTACACAGGAACAGGAGGAGGTCCATTCAACCCCTCGAGCCTGTTACACAGGAACAGGAGGAGGCCCATTCAGTCCTCGAACATGTTACACAGGAACAGGAGGAGGCCATTCAGCCCCTCGAGCCTGTTACACAGGAACAGGAGGAGGCCATTCAGCCCCCTCGAGCCTGTTACACAGGAACAGGAGGAGGCCTTTCAGCCCCTCCAGCCTGTTACACAGGATCAGGAGGAGTCCATTCAGCCCCTCGAGCCTGTTACACAGGAACAGGAGGAGGCCCATTCAACCCCTCGAGCCTGTTACACAGGAACAGGAGGAGGCCCATTCAGCGCTCGAGCCTGTTACACAGGAACAGGAGGAGGCCATTCAGCCCCTCGACCCTGTTACACAGGAACAGGAGGAGGCCATTCAGCCACTCGAGCCTGTTACACAAGAACAGGAAGAGGCCCATTCAACATCTCGAGCCTGTTACACAGGAACAGGAGGAGGCCCATTCAGTCCTCGAGCCTGTTACACAGGAACAGGAGGAGGCCATTCAGCCCCTCGAGCCTGTTACACAGGAGCAGGAGGAGGCCCATTCAGCCCCTCGAGCCTGTTACACAGGAACAGGAGGAGGCCATTCAGCCCCTCGGGCCTGTTGCACAGGAACAGGAGGAGGCCATTCAGCCCCTCGAGCCTGTTGCACAGGGACAGGAGGACGCCATTCAGCCCTCAAGCCTGTTACACAGGAACAGGAGGAGGCCATTCAGCCCCATCGAGCCTGTTACACAGGAACAGGAGGAGGCCGTTCAGCCCCTCGAGCCTGTTACACAGGAGCAGGAGGAGGCCCATTCAGCCCCTCGAGCCTGTTACACAGGAACAGGAGGAGGCCCATTCAGTCCTCGAGCCTGTTACACAGGAACAGCAGGAGGGCATTCAGCTCCTCGAGCCTGTTACACAGGAACAGGAGGAGGCCATTCAACCCCTCGAGCTTTTTACACAGGAACAGGAGGAGGCCATTCAGCTACTCGAGCCAATTACACAAAAACAGGAGGAGGCCATTCAGCCCCTCGAGCCTGTTACGCAGGAACAGGAGGATCCCATTCAGCCCCTCGAGCCTGTTACACAGGAACAGGAGGAGGCCATTCAGCCCCTCGAGCCTGTTACACAGGAACAGGAGGAGGCCCATTCAGCGCTCGAGCCTGTTACACAGGAACAGGAGGAGGCCATTCAGCCCCTCCACCCTGTTACACAGGAACAGGAGGAGGCCCTTCAGCCACTCGAGCCTGTTACACAAGAACAGGAGGAGGCCATTCAGCCCCTCGAGCCTGTTACACAGGAACAGGAGGAGTCCCATTCAGCCCCTCGAGCCTGTTACACAGGAACAGGAGGAGGCCCATTCAACCCCTCGAGCCTGTTACACAGGAGCAGGAGGAGGCCCCATTCAGCTCCTCGAGCCTGTTACACAGGAACAGGAGAGGCCCATTCAGCCCCTCGAGCCTGTTACGCAGGAACAGGAGGAGGCCATTCAGCCCCTCGGGCCTGTTGCACAGGAACAGGAGGAGGCCATTCAGCCCCTCGAGCCTGTTGCACAGGGACAGGAGGACGCCATTCAGCCCCTCAAGCCTGTTGCACAGGAACAGGAGGAGGCCATTGAGCCCCTCGAGCCTGTTACACAGGAACAGGAGGAGGCCCATTCAGCCCTTCGAGCCTGTTACACAGGAACAGGAGGAGGCCATTCAACCCCTCGAGCCTGTTACACAGGAACAGGAGGAGGCCCATTCAACCCCTCGAGCCTGTTACACAGGAACAGGAGGAGCCCATTCAGCGCTTGAGCCTGTTACACTGGAACAGGAGGAGGCTGTTCAGCCCCTCGAGCCTGTTACACAGGAACAGGAGGAGGCCATTCAACCCCTCGAGCCTGTTACACAGGAACAGGAGGAGGCCAATTCAGCCCCTCGAGCCTGTTACACAGGAACAGGAGGAGGCCCATTCAGCCCCTCGATCCTGTTACACAGGAACAAGAGGAGGCCCATTCAACCCCTCGAGCATGTTACACAGGAACAGGAGGAGGCCAATTCAACCCCTCAAGCCTGTTACACAGGAACAGGCGGCCATTTAGCCTCTCGAGCCTGTTACACAGGAACAGGAGTAGGCCATTCAGCCCCTCGAGCCTGTTACACAGGAACAGGAGTAGGCCCATTCAGCCCCTCGAGCCTGTTACACATGAACAGGAGGAGCCCATTCAGCCCCTCGAGTCTGTTACACAGGAACAGGAGGATGCCATTCAGCCCCTCGGCCTGTTACACAGGAACAGGAGGGGGCCATTCAGCCCTCGAGTCTGTTACACAGGAACAGGAGGAGGCCATTCAGCTCCTCGAGCCTGTAACACAGGAACAGGAGGAGGCCATTCAGCCCCTCGAGCCTGTTACACAGGAACAGGAGGAGGCCCATTCAACCCCTCGAGCCTGTTACACAGGAACAGGAGGAGGCCAATTCAACCCCTCGAGCATGTTACACAGCAACAGGAGGAGGCCCATTCAACACCTCGAGCCTGTTACACAGTAACAGGAGGAGGCAATTCAGCCCCTCGAGCCTGTTACACAGGAACAGGAGGAGGCCATTCAGCCCCTCGAGCCTGTTACACAGGAACAGGAGGAGGCCCATTCACACACCTCGAGCCTGTTACACAGGAACAGGAGGAGGTCCATTCAACCCCTCGAGCCTGTCACACAGGAACAGGAAGAGGCCATTCAGCTCCACGAGTCTGTAACACAGGAACAGCAGGAGGCCATTCAGCCCCCTCGAGCCTGTTACACAGGAACAGGAGGAGGCCATTCAGCCCCCTCGAGCATGTGCACAGGAACAGGAGGAGGCCATTCAGCCCCCTCGAGCCTGTTACACAGGAACAGGAGGAGGCCATTCAGCCCCTCGAGCCTGTTACACAGGAACAGGTGGAGGTCGTTCAGGCCCCTCGAGCCTGTTACACAGGAACAGGAGGAGGGCCATTCAGCTCCTCGAGCCTGTTACACAGGAACAGGAGGAGGCCGTTCAGCCCCTCGAGCCTGTTACACAGGAACAGGAGGAGGCCGTTCAGCCCCTTGAGCCTGTTACACAGGAACAGGAGGAGGCCATTTAGCCCCTCGAGCTGTTACACAGGAACAGGAGGAGGCCATTCAGCCCCTCGAGCCTGTTACACAGGAACAGGAGTAGGCCCATTCAGCCCCTCGAGCCTGTTACACATGAACAGGAGGAGGCCCATTCAGCCCCTCGAGCCTGTTACACAGGAACAGGAGGAGCCCATTCAGCCCCTCGAGCCTGTTACACAGGAACAGGAGGAGCCCATTCAGCCCCTCGAGCCTGTTACACAGGAACAGGAGGAGGCCATTCAGCCCCTCGAGCCTGTTACACAGGAACAGGAGGAGGCCATTCAGCCTCCTCGAGCCTGTACACAGGAACAGGAGGATGCCCATTCAGCCCCTCGAGCCTGTTACACAGGAACAGGAGGAGGCCATTCAGCCCCTCGAGTCTGTTACACAGGAACAGGAGGAGGCCATTCAGCTCCTCGAGCCTGTTACACAGGAACAGGAGGAGGCCATTCAGCCCTCGAGCCTGTTAGCATAGGAACAGGAGGAGGCCAATTCAACCCTCTCGAGCCTGTTACACAGGAACAAGGAGGAGGCCATTCAACCTCTCGAGCCTGTTACACAGGAACAAGAGGAGGCCATTCACCCTCTCGAGTCTGTTACACAGGAACAGGATGAGGCCATTCAGCCCCTCGAGCCTGTTACACAGGAACAGGATGAGGCCATTCAGCTCCTCGAGCCTGTTACACAGGAACAGGAGGAGGCCATTCAGCCCCTCGAGTCCTGTTACTCAGGAACAGGAGGAGGCCATTCAGCCCTCGAGTCTGTTACACAGGAACAGGAGGAGGCCATTCAGCCCCTCGAGCCTGTTACACAGGAACAGGAGGAGCCCATTCAGCCCCTCGAGCCGTTACACAGTAACAGGAGGAGGCCAATCAGCCCCTCGAGCCTGTTACACAGGAACAGGAGGAGGCCATTCAGCCCCTCGAGCCTGTTACACAGGAACAGGAGGAGCCCATTCAGCCGCTCGAGCCTGTTACACAGGAATAGGTGGATGCCATTCAGCCCCTCGAGCCTGTTACACAGGAACAGGAGGAGGGCCATTCAGCCCCTCGAGTCCTGTTACACAGGAACAGGAGGAGGCCATTCAGCCCCTCGAGCCTGTTACACAGGAACAGGAGGAGGCCCATTCAACCCCTCGAGCCTGTTACACAGGAACAGGAGGAGGCAATTCAACCCTCGAGCCTGTTACACAGGAACAGGAGGAGGCCCATTAAACCCCTCGAGCCTGTTACACATGTAACAGGAGGAGGCAATTCAGCCCCTCGAGCCTTTACACAGGAACAGGAGAGGCCATTCAGCCCCTCGAGCCTGTTACACAGGAACAGGAGGAGGCCCATTCAACACCTCGAGCCTGTTACACAGGAACAGGAGGAGGTCCATTCAACCCCACGAGCCTGTTTACACAGGAAACAGGATGGAGGCATTCAGCTCCTCGAGTCTGTTACACAGGAACAGCAGGAGGCCATTCAGCCCCTCGAGCCTGTTACACAGGAACAGGAGGAGGCCCATTCAGCCCCCTCGAGCGTGTTACACAGGACAGGAGGAGCCCATTTCAGCGCTTGAGCCTGTTACACTGGAACAGGAGGAGGCTGTTCAGCCCCTCGAGCCTGTTACACAGGAACAGGAGGAGGGCCATTCAACCCCTCGAGCCTGTTACACAGGAACAGGAGGAGGCCATTCAGCCCCTCGAGCCTGTTACACAGGAACAGGAGGAGGCCCATCAGCCCCTCGAGCCTGTTACACAGGAACAGGAGGGGCCATTCAGCCCCCTCGAGCCTGTTACACAGGAACAGGAGGAGGCCATCAGCCCCTCGAGCCTGCTGACACAGGAACAGGAGGAGGCCTTTCAGCCCCTCGAGCCTGTTACACAGGAACAGAGGGGGCCATTCAGCCCCCCTCGAGCCTGTTACACAGGAACAGGAGGAGGCCAATTCAGCCCCCCTCGAGCCTGCTGCCACAGGAACAGGAGGAGGCCCATTCAGCCCCTCGAGCCTGTTACACAGGAACCAGGATGAGGCCATTCAGCCCCCTCGAGCCTGTTACACAGGAAACAGGTGAGAGGTCGTTCAGGCCCTCGAGCCTGTTACACAGGAACAGGAGGAGGCCATTCAGCTCCTCGAGCCTGTTACACAGGAAACAGGAGGAGGCCGTTCAGCCCCTCGAGCCTGTTACACAGGAACAGGAGGAGGCCGTTCAGGCCCCTTGAGCCTGTTACACAGGAACAGGAGGAGGCCGTTCAGCCCCTCGAGCCCGTTACACAGGAACAGGAGGAGGCCATTTAGCCCCTCGAGCCTGTTACACAGGAACAGGAGGAGGCCATTCAGCCCCTCGAGCCTGTTACACAGGAACAGGAGTAGGCCCATTCAGCCCCTCGAGTCTGTAACACATGAACAGGAGGAGCCCATTCAGCCCCTCGCGTCTGTTACACAGGAACAGGAGGAGCCCATTCAGCCCCTCGAGCCTGTTATACAGAACAGGAGGAGGCCATTCAGCCCCTCGAGCCTGTTACACAGGAACAGGAGGTGGCCCATTCAGCCCCTCGAGCCTGTTACACAGGAACAGGAGGAGGCCATTCAGCCCCTCGAGCCTGTTACACAGGAACAGGAGGAGGCCATTCAGCCCTAGACCCTGTTACACAGGAACAGGAGGAGGCCATTCAGCCACTCGAGCCTGTTACACAGGAACAGGAGGAGGCCATTCAGCCCCTCGAGCCTGTTACACAGGAACAGGAGGAGGCCCATTCACTCCTCGAGACTGTTTACACAGGAACAGGGAGGAGGCCATTCAGCCCCTCGAGCCTGTTACACAGGAACAGGAGGAGGCCATTCAGCCCCTCGAGCCTGCTGCACAGGAACAGGAGGAGGCCATTCAGCCCCCTCGAGCCTGTTACACAGGAACAGGATGAGGCCATTCAGCCCCTCGAGCCTGTTACACAGGAACAGGATGAGGCCATTCAGCTCCTCGAGCCTGTTACACAGGAACAGGAGGAGGCCATTCAGCCCCTCGAGGTCTGTTACTCAGGAACAGAGGAGCCCATTCAGCCCCTTGAGTCTGTTACACAGGAACAGGAGGAGGCCATTCAGCCCCCTCGAGCCTGTTACACAGGAACAGGAGGAGCCCATTCAGACCCACGAGCCCGTTACACAGTAACAGGAGGAGGCCATTCAGCCCCTCGAGCCTGTTACACAGGAACAGGAGGAGGCCATTCAGCCCCTCGAGCCTGCTTCACAGGAACAGGAGGAGGCCATTCAGCCCGCTCGAGCCTGTTACACAGGAACAGGAGGATGCCATTCAGCCCCTCGAGCCCTGTTACACAGGAACAGGATGGGGCCATTCAGCCCCTCGAGTCTGTTACACAGGAACAGGAGGAGGCCATTCAGCCCCTCGAGCCTGTTACACAGGAACAGGAGGAGCCCATTCAGCCCCTTGAGGCTGTTACACAGGAACAGGAGGAGGCCAATTCAGCCCCTCGAGCCTGTTACACAGGAACAGGAGGAGGCCCATTCAGACCCCTCGAGCCCGTTACACAGTAACAGGAGGAGGCCAATCAGCCCCTCGAGCCTGTTACACAGGAACAGGAGGAGGCCCATTCAGCCCCTCGAGCCTGTACACAGGAACTGGAGGAGGCCCATTCAACACCTCGAGCCCTGTTACACAGGAACAGGAGGAGTCCATTCAGCCCCACGAGCCTGTTACACAGGAACAGGAGGGGGCCATTTCAGCTCCTCGAGTCTGTTACACAGGAACAGAGGAGGCCATTCAGCCCCTCGAGCCTGTTACACAGGAACAGGAGGAGGCCCATTCAGCCCCTCGAGCCTGTTACACAGGAACAGGAGGAGGCCCATTCAGCCCACGAGCCTGTTACACTGGAACAGGAGGAGGCCTGTTCAGCCCCTCGAGCCTGTTACACAGGAACAGGAGGAGGCAATTCAGCCCCTCGAGCTTTTACACAGGAACAGAGGAGGCCATTCAGCCCCTCGAGGCCTGTTACACAGGAACAGAGGAGGCCCATTCAGCACCTCGAGCCTGTTACACAGGAACAGGAGGAGGCCATTCAGCCCCTCGAGCCTGTTACACAGGAACAGGAGGAGGCCATTCAGCCCCTCGAGCCTGTTACACAGGAACAGGCAGGAGGCCATTCAGCCCCCTCGAGCCTGTTACAACAGAACAGGAGGGGCCATTCAGCCCCCTCGAGCCTGTTACACAGGAACAGGAGGAGGCCATTCAGCCACCTCGAGCTGCTGCACAGGAACAGGAGGAGGCCATTCAGCCCCCTCGAGCCTGTTACACAGGAACAGGATGAGGCCATTCAGCCCCTCGAGCTGTTACACAGGAACAGGTGGGAGGTCCGTTCAGGCCCCCTCGAGCCTGTTACACAGGAACAGGAGGAGGCCATTCAGCTCCCTCGAGCCTGTTACACAGGAACAGGAGGAGGCCGTTCAGCCCCTCGAGCCTGTTACACAGGAACAGGAGGAGGCCGTTCAGCCCCTTGAGCCTGTTACACAGGAACAGGAGGAGGCCGTTCAGCCCCTCGAGCCCGTTACACAGGAACAGGAGGAGGCCCATTTAGCCCCCTCGAGCCTGTTACACAGGAACAGGAGGAGCCATTCAGCCCCTCGAGCCTGTTTCACAGGAACAGGAGGTAGGCCCATTCAGCCCCTCGAGTCTGTAACACATGAACAGGAGGAGGCCATTTCAGCCCCTCGAGACTGTTACACAGGAACAGGAGGAGCCCATTCAGCCCCTCGAGCCTGTTATACAGGAACAGGAGGAGGCCATCAGCCCCTCGAGCCTGTTACACAGGAACAGAGGTGCCCATTCAGCCCCTCGAGCTGTTACACAGGACAGGAGAGGCCATTCAGCCCCTCGAGCCTGTACACAGGAACCAGGAGGAGGCCATTCAGCCCCTCGACCCTGTTACACAGGAACAGGAGGTGGCCATTCAGCCACTCGAGCCTGTTACACAGGAACAGGAGGAGGCCATTCAGCCCCTCGAGCCTGTTACACAGGAACAGGAGGAGGCCCATTCAGCTCCTCGAGACTGTTACACAGGAACAGGAGGAGGCCATTCAGCCCCTCGAGCCTGTTACACAGGAACAGGAGGAGGCCATTCAGCCCCTCGAGCCTGCTGCACAGGAACAGGAGGAGGCCATTCAGCCCCTCGAGCCTGTTACACAGGAACAGTAGGAGGCCATTCAGCCCCCTCGAGCCTGTTACACAGGAACAGGAGGAGGCCATTCAGCCCCTCGAGCCTGTTACACAGGAACAGGAGGAGGCCATTCAGCTCCTCGAGCCTGTTACACAGGAACAGGAGGAGGCCAGTTCAGCCCCTCGAGCCTGTTACACAGGAACAGGAGGAGGCCATTTCAGCCCCTCGAGCCTGTTACACAGGAACAGGAGGAGGCCATTCAGCCCCTCGAGCCTGTTACACAGGAAAAGGAGTAGGCGCATTCAGCCCCTCGAGCCTGTTACACAGGAACAGGAGGAGGCCATTCAGCCCCTCGAGCCTGTTCCACAGGAACAGAGGAGCCATTCAACCCCTCGAGCCTGTTATAACAGGAACAGGAGGAGCCATTCAGCCCCTCGAGCCTGTTTACACAGGAACAGGAGGAGCCATTCAGCCCCACGAGCCTGTTACACAGGAACAGGAGGAGGCCCTTCAGCCCCTCGAGCCTGTTACACAGGAACAGGAGGAGGCATTTCAGCCCCTCGAGCCTGTTACACAGGAACAGGAGGAGGCCATTCAGCCCCTCGAGCCTGTTACACAGGAACAGGAGGAGGCCATTCAGCCCCTCGAGCCTGTTACACAGGAACAGGAGGAGGCCATTCAGCCCCTCGAGCCTGTTACACAGGAACAGGAGGAGCCCATTCAGCCCCTCGAGCCTGTTACACAGGAACAGGAGGAGGCCCATTCAGCCCCTCGAGCCTGTTACACAGGAACAGGAGGAGGCCATTCAGCCCCTCGAGCCTGTTACACAGGAACAGGAGGAGGCCATTCAGCCCCTCGAGCCTGTTACACAGGGAACAGAGGAGGCCATTCAGCCCCTCGAGCCTGTTACACAGGAACAGAGGAGGCCATTCAGCCCCTCGAGCCTGTTACACAGGAACAGGAGGAGGCCATTCAGCCCCTCGAGCCTGTTACACAGGAACAGGAGGAGGCCATTCAGCCCCTCGAGCCTGTTACACAGGAACAGGAGGAGGCCCATTCAGCCCCTCGAGCCTGTTACACAGGAACAGGAGGAGGCCATTCAGCCCCTCGAGCCTGTTACACAGGAACAGGAGGAGGCCATTCAGCCCCTCGAGCCTGTTACACAGGAACAGGAGGAGGCCATTCAGCCCCTCGAGCCTGTTACACAGGAACAGGAGGCCATTCAGCCCCTCGAGCCTGTTACACAGGAACAGGAGGAGGCCATTCAGCCCCTCGAGCCTGTTACACAGGAACAGGAGGAGGCCCATTCAGCCCCTCGAGCCTGTTACACAGGAACAGGAGGAGCCCATTCAGCCCCTCGAGCCTGTTACACAGGAACAGGAGGAGGCCATTCAGCCCCTCGAGCCTGTTACACAGGAACAGGAGGAGGCCATTCAGCCCCTCGAGCCTGTTACACAGGAACAGGAGGAGCCATTCAGCCCCTCGAGCCTGTTACACAGAACAGGAGGAGGCCATTTCAGCCCCTCGAGCCTGTTACACAGAACAGGAGTAGGCCAATCAACCCCTCGAGCCTGTTACACAGGAACAGGAGTGAGGCCCATTCAGCCTCTCGAGCCTGTTACACAGGAACAGGAGGAGCCCATTCAGCCCCTCGAGTCTGTTACACAGGAACAGAGGAGGGCCACAGTCAGCCCCTCGAGCCCTGTTACACATGGAACAGGAGGGGCCCATTCAGCCCCTCGAGTCCTGTTACACATGAACAGAGGAGGCCATTCAGCCCCTCGAGCCTGTTACAACAGTGAACAGGAGGAGGCCCATTTCAGCCCCTCGAGCCTGTTACACAGGAACAGGAGGAGGGCCCATTCAGCCCCTCGAGCCTGTTACACAGGAACA
The DNA here is from genome assembly GCA_030390025.1 of Squalus acanthias. NCBI lineage: Eukaryota > Metazoa > Chordata > Chondrichthyes > Squaliformes > Squalidae > Squalus > Squalus acanthias. The sequence continues at coordinate 89,434 of JASTWF010001003.1, forward strand.
GGAGGAGGCCAATTCAGCCCCTCGAGCCTTTTACACAGGAACAGGAGGTGCCCATTCAAGCCCCTCGAGCCTGTTACACAGGAACAGGAGGAGGCCATTCATCCCCTCGAGCCTGTTACCACAGGAACAGGAGGAGGCCATTCAGCCCCTCGAGCCTGTTACACAGGAACAGGAGGAGGCCATTCAGCCCCTCGAGCCTGTTACACAGGAACAGGAGGAGGCCATTCAGCCCCTCGAGCCTGTTACACAGGAACAGGAGGAGGCCATTCAGCCCCTCGAGCCTGTTACACAGGAACAGGAGGAGCCATTCAGCCCCTCGAGCCTGTTACACAGGAACAGGAGGAGGCCATTCAGCCCCTCGAGCCTGTTACACAGGAACAGGAGGAGGCCATTCAGCCCCCTCGAGCCTGTTACACAGGAACAGGAGGAGGCCATTCAGCCCCTCGAGCCTGTTACACAGGAACAGGAGGAGGCCATTCAGCCCCTCGAGCCTGTTACACAGGAACAGGAGGAGGCCATTCAGCCCCCTCGAGCCTGTTACACAGGAACAGGAGGAGGCCATTCAGCCCCTCGAGCCTGTTACACAGGAACAGGAGGCCCATTCAGCCCCTCGAGCCTGTTACACAGGAACAGGAGGAGGCCATTCAGCCCCTCGAGCCTGTTACACAGGACAGGAGGAGGCCATTCAGCCCCTCGAGCCTGTTACACAGGAACAGGAGGAGGCCATTCAGCCCCTCGAGCCTGTTACACAGGAACAGGAGAGGCCCATTCAGCCCTCGAGCCTGTTACACAGGAACAGGAGGAGGCCATTCAGCCCCTCGAGCCTGTTACACAGGAACAGGAGGAGGCCATTCAGCCCCTCGAGCCTGTTACACAGGAACAAGGAGGCCATTCAGCCCCTCGAGCCTGTTACTGTTACACAGAGAACAGGAGGAGGCCATTCAGCCCCTCGAGCCTGTTACACAGGAACAGGAGGAGGCCATTCAGCCCCCTCGAGCCTGTTACAGGAGGAAGGAGAGGCCATTCAGAGCTCTGTGTTGTCACACAAACAGGAACAGCCCCCGAGCCCCTCAAATGTTACAAGAAGGTTAGAGGCCATCCCAGCCCCACAGCCTGTTGACAGGAACATAGGAGGCCATCGATTCCCTGGCCTGTTACACAGGAACAGGAGGAGGCCAGAGCCTCTCGCCCTGACGGACAGGAGGGGCCATTCAGCCCCCTCGAGCCTGTTACAAGGAACAGGAGGCCATTTCGAGGCCGTTACACAGAGGGAGGAGGAGGCCATTCAGCCCCTCGAGCCTGTTACACAGGAACAGGAGGAGGCCATTCAGCCCCTCGAGCCTGTTACACAGGAACAGGAGAATTCAGCCCCCGAGCCTGTTACACAGGAACAGGAGGAGGCCATTCAGCCCCTCGAGCCTGTTACACAGGAACAGGAGGAGCCCATTCAGCCCCTCGAGCCTGTTACACAGGAACAGGAGGAGGCCATTCAGCCCCTCGAGCCTGTTACACAGGAACAGGAGGAGGCCATTGACAGTTACACAGGGGAAGGAGGGAGGCCATTCACCCTGTTTACACAGGAACAGGAGGAGGCCATTCAGCCCCTCGAGCCTGTTACACAGGAACAGGAGGAGGCCATTCAGCCCCTCGAGCCTGTTACACAGGAACAGGAGGAGGCCATTCAGCCCCTCGAGCCTGTTACACAGGAACAGGAGGAGGCCATTCAGCCCCTCGAGCCTGTTACACAGGAACAGGAGGAGGCCATTCAGCCCCTCGAGCCTGTTACACAGGAACAGGAGGAGGCCATTCAGCCCCTCGAGCCTGTTACACAGAACAGGAGGAGGCCATTCAGCCCCCTCGAGCCTGTTACACAGGAACAGGAGGAGGCCATTCAGCCCCTCGAGCCTTTACACAGGAACAGGAGGAGGCCATTCAGCCCCTCGAGCCTGTACACAGGAACAGGAGGAGGCCATTCAGCCCCTCGAGCCTGTTACACAGGAACAGGAGGAGGCCCATTCAGCCCCTCGAGCCTGTTACACAGAACAGGAGGAGCCCATTCAGCCCCTCGAGCCTGTTACACAGGAACAGGAGGAGGCCATTCAGCCCCTCGAGCCTGTTACACAGGAACAGGAGGAGGCCATTCAGCCCCTCGAGCCTGTTACACAGGAACAGGAGGAGGCCATTCAGCCCCTCGAGCCTGTTACACAGGAACAGAGGAGGCCATTCAGCCCCTCGAGCCTGTTACACAGGAACAGGAGGAGGCCATTCAGCCCCTCGAGCCTGTTACACAGGAACAGGAGGAGGCCATTCAGCCCTCGAGCCTGTTACACAGGAACAGGAGGAGGCCATTCAGCCCCTCGAGCCTGTTACACAGGAACAGGAGGAGGCCATTCAGCCCCTCGAGCCTGTTACACAGGAACAGGAGGAGCCATTCAGCCCTCGAGCCTGTTACACAGGAACAGGAGGAGGCCATTCAGCCCCCTCGAGCCTGTTACACAGGAACAGGAGGAGGCCATTCAGCCCCTCGAGCCTGTTACACAGGAACAGGAGGAGGCCATTCAGCCCCTCGAGCCTGTTACACAGGAACAGGAGGAGGCCATTCAGCCCCTCGAGCCTGTTACACAGGAACAGGAGGAGGCCATTCAGCCCCTCTCGAGCCTGTTACACAGGAACAGGAGGAGGCCATTCAGCCCCTCGAGCCTGTTACACAGGAACAGGAGGAGGCCCATTCAGCCCCTCGAGCCTGTTACACAGGAACAGGAGGAGGCCATTCAGCCCCTCGAGCCTGTTACACAGGAACAGGAGGAGCCCATTCAGCCCCTCGAGCCTGTTACACAGGAACAGGAGGAGGCCATTCAGCCCCTCGAGCCTGTTACACAGGAACAGGAGGAGGCCATTCAGCCCCTCGAGCCTGTTACACAGGACAGGAGGAGCCATTCAGCCCCTCGAGCCTGTTACACAGGAACAGGAGGAGGCCATTCAGCCCCTCGAGCCTGTTACACAGGAACAGGAGGAGGCCATTCAGCCCCTCGAGCCTTTACACAGGAACAGGAGGAGGCCATTCAGCCCCCTCGAGCCTGTTACACAGGAACAGGAGGAGGCCCATTCAGCCCTCGAGCCTGTTACACAGGAACAGGAGGAGGCCATTCAGCCCCTCGAGCCTGTTACACAGGAACAGGAGGAGGCCATTCAGCCCCTCGAGCCTGTTACACAGGAACAGGAGGAGGCCATTCAGCCCCTCGAGCCTGTTACACAGGAACAGGAGGAGGCCATTCAGCCCCTCGAGCCTGTTACACAGGAACAGGAGGAGGCCATTCAGCCCCTCGAGCCTGTTACACAGGAACAGGAGGAGGCCATTCAGCCCCTCGAGCCTGTTACACAGGAACAGGAGGACCCATTCAGCCCCTCGAGCCTGTTACACAGGAACAGGAGGAGGCCATTCAGCCCCTCGAGCCTGTTACACAGGAACAGGAGGAGGCCATTCAGCCCCTCGAGCCTGTTACACAGGAACAGGAGGAGGCCATTCAGCCCCTCGAGCCTGTTACACAGGAACAGGAGGAGGCCATTCAGCCCCTCGAGCCTGTTACACAGGAACAGGAGGAGGCCATTCAGCCCCTCGAGCCTGTTACACAGGAACAGGAGGAGGCCATTCAGCCCCTCGAGCCTGTTACACAGGAACAGGAGGAGGCCATTCAGCCCCTCGAGCCTGTTACACAGGAACAGGAGGAGCCATTCAGCCCCTCGAGCCTGTTACACAGGAACAGGAGGAGGCCATTCAGCCCCTCGAGCCTGTTACACAGGAACAGGAGGAGGCCATTCAGCCCCTCGAGCCTGTTACACAGGAACAGGAGGAGGCCATTCAGCCCCTCGAGCCTGTTACACAGGAACAGGAGGAGGCCATTCAGCCCCTCGAGCCTGTTACACAGGAACAGGAGGAGGCCATTCAGCCCCTCGAGCCTGTTACACAGGAACAGGAGGAGCCCATTCAGCCCCTCGAGCCTGTTACACAGGAACAGGAGGAGGCCATTCAGCCCCTCGAGCCTGTTACACAGGAACAGGAGGAGGCCATTCAGCCCCTCGAGCCTGTTACACAGGAACAGGAGGAGGCCATTCAGCCCCTCGAGCCTGTTACACAGGAACAGAGGAGGCCATTCAGCCCCTCGAGCCTGTTACACAGGAACAGGAGGAGGCCATTCAGCCCCTCGAGCCTGTTACACAGGAACAGGAGGAGGCCATTCAGCCCCTCGAGCCTGTTACACAGAACAGGAGGAGGCCATTCAGCCCCTCGAGCCTGTTACACAGGAACAGGAGGCCATTTCAGCCCCTCGAGCCTGTTACACAGGAACAGGAGGAGCCATTCAGCCCCTCGAGCCTGTTACACAGGAACAGGAGGAGGCCCATTCAGCCCCTCGAGCCTGTTACACAGAACAGGAGGAGGCCATTCAGCCCCTCGAGCCTGTTACACAGAACAGGAGGAGGCCATTCAGCCCCTCGAGCCTGTTACACAGGAACAGGAGGAGGCCATTCAGCCCCTCGAGCCTGTTACACAGGAACAGGAGGAGGCCATTCAGCCCCTCGAGCCTGTTACACAGGAACAGGAGGAGGCCATTCAGCCCCTCGAGCCTGTTACACAGGAACAGGAGGAGGCCCATTCAGCCCTCGAGCCTGTTACACAGGAACAGGAGGAGCCATTCAGCCCCTCGAGCCTGTTACACAGGAACAGGAGAGGCCATTTCCCCTCGAGCCTGTTACACAGGAACAGGAGGAGGCCATTCAGCCCCTCGAGCCTGTTACACAGGAACAGGAGGAGGCCATTCAGCCCCTCGAGCCTGTTACACAGGAACAGGAGGAGGCCATTCAGCCCCTCGAGCCTGTTACACAGGAACAGGAGGAGGCCATTCAGCCCTCGAGCCTGTTACACAGGAACAGGAGGAGGCCATTCAGCCCCTCGAGCCTGTTACACAGGAACAGGAGGAGGCCATTCAGCCCCTCGAGCCTGTTACACAGGAACAGGAGGAGGCCATTCAGCCCCTCGAGCCTGTTACACAGGAACAGGAGGAGGCCATTCAGCCCCCTCGAGCCTGTTACACAGGAACAGGAGGAGGCCATTCAGCCCCCTCGAGCCTGTTACACAGGAACAGGAGGAGGCCATTCAGCCCTCGAGCCTGTTACACAGGAACAGGAGGAGGCCATTCAGCCCCTCGAGCCTGTTACACAGAACAGGAGGAGGCCATTCAGCCCCTCGAGCCTGTTACACAGGAACAGGAGGAGGCCATTCAGCCCCTCGAGCCTGTTACACAGGAACAGGAGGAGGCCATTCAGCCCCTCGAGCCTGTTACACAGGAACAGGAGGAGGCCATTCAGCCCCTCGAGCCTGTTACACAGAACAGGAGGAGGCCATTCAGCCCCTCGAGCCTGTTACACAGGAACAGGAGGAGGCCATTCAGCCCCTCGAGCCTGTTACACAGGAACAGGAGGAGCCCATTCAGCCCCTCGAGCCTGTTACACAGGAACAGGAGGAGGCCATTCAGCCCCTCGAGCCTGTTACACAGGAACAGGAGGAGGCCATTCAGCCCCTCGAGCCTGTTACACAGGAACAGGAGGACCCATTCCAGCCCCTCGAGCCTGTTACACAGGAACAGAGGAGGCCATTCAGCCCCTCGAGCCTGTTACACAGGAACAGGAGGGCCATTCAGCCCCTCGAGCTGTTACACAGGAACAGGAGGAGGCCCATTCAGCCCCTCGAGCCTGTTACACA
>JASTWF010001003.1:95391-138818 GCA_030390025.1 Squalus acanthias
AGCCCCTCGAGTCTGTTACACAGGAACAGGAGGAGGCCATTCAGCCCCTCGAGCCTGTTACACAGGAACAGGAGGAGGCCATTCAGCCCCTCGAGCCTGCTGCACAGGAACAGGAGGAGGCCATTCAGCCCCCTCGAGCCTGTTACACAGGAACAGGAGGAGGCCATTCAGCCCCTCGAGCCTGTTACACAGGAACAGGAGGAGGCCGTTCAGCCCCTCGAGCCTGTTACACAGGAACAGGAGGAGCCCATTCAGCTCCTCGAGCCTGTTACACAGGAACAGGAGGAGGCCATTCAGCCCCTCGAGCCTGTTACACAGGAACAGGAGGAGGCCCATTCAGCCCCTCGAGTCTGTTACACAGGAACAGGAGGAGCCCATTCAGCCCCTCGAGCCTGTTACACAGGAACAGGAGGAACCCATTCAACCCCTCGAGCCTGTTACACAGGAACAGGAGGAGGCCATTCAGCCCCTCGAGCCTGTTACACAGGAACAGGAGGAGCCCATTCAGCCCCTCGAGCCTGTTACACAGGAACAGGAGGAGGCCATTCAGCCCCTCGAGCCTTCTGCACAGGAACAGGAGGAGGCCATTCAGCCCCCTCGAGCCTGTTACACAGGAACAGGAGGAGGCCATTCAGCCCCTCGAGCCTGTTACACAGGAACAGGTGGAGGCCGTTCAGCCCCTCGAGCCTGTTACACAGGAACAGGAGGAGCCCATTCAGCTCCTCGAGCCTGTTACACAGGAACAGGAGGAGGCCATTCAGCCCCTCGAGCCTGTTACACAGGAACAGGAGGAGGCCATTCAGCCCCTCGAGCCTGTTACACAGGAACAGGAGGAGGCCCATTCAACCCCTCGAGCCTGTTACACAGGAACAGGAGGAGGCCAATTCAACCCCTCGAGCCTGTTGCACAGGAACAGGAGGAGGCCCATTCAACCCCTCGAGCCTGTTACACAGGAACAGGAAGAGGCCCATTCAGCCCCTCGATCCTGTTACACAGGAACAGGAGGAGGCCCATTCAGCCCCTCGAGCCTGTTACACAGGAACAGGAGGAGGCAATTCAGCCCCTCGAGCCTGTTACACAGGAACAGGAGGAGGCCATTCAGCCCCTCGAGCCTGTTACACAGGAACAGGAGGAGGCCCATTCAACACCTCGAGCCTGTTACACAGGAACAGGAGGAGGTCCATTCAACCCCTCGAGCCTGTTACACAGGAACAGGAGGAGGCCCATTCAGTCCTCGAACATGTTACACAGGAACAGGAGGAGGCCATTCAGCCCCTCGAGCCTGTTACACAGGAACAGGAGGAGGCCATTCAGCCCCTCGAGCCTGTTACACAGGAACAGGAGGAGGCCTTTCAGCCCCTCGAGCCTGTTACACAGGATCAGGAGGAGTCCATTCAGCCCCTCGAGCCTGTTACACAGGAACAGGAGGAGGCCCATTCAACCCCTCGAGCCTGTTACACAGGAACAGGAGGAGGCCCATTCAGCGCTCGAGCCTGTTACACAGGAACAGGAGGAGGCCATTCAGCCCCTCGACCCTGTTACACAGGAACAGGAGGAGGCCATTCAGCCACTCGAGCCTGTTACACAAGAACAGGAAGAGGCCCATTCAACATCTCGAGCCTGTTACACAGGAACAGGAGGAGGCCCATTCAGTCCTCGAGCCTGTTACACAGGAACAGGAGGAGGCCATTCAGCCCCTCGAGCCTGTTACACAGGAGCAGGAGGAGGCCCATTCAGCCCCTCGAGCCTGTTACACAGGAACAGGAGGAGGCCATTCAGCCCCTCGGGCCTGTTGCACAGGAACAGGAGGAGGCCATTCAGCCCCTCGAGCCTGTTGCACAGGGACAGGAGGACGCCATTCAGCCCCTCAAGCCTGTTACACAGGAACAGGAGGAGGCCATTCAGCCCCATCGAGCCTGTTACACAGGAACAGGAGGAGGCCGTTCAGCCCCTCGAGCCTGTTACACAGGAGCAGGAGGAGGCCCATTCAGCCCCTCGAGCCTGTTACACAGGAACAGGAGGAGGCCCATTCAGTCCTCGAGCCTGTTACACAGGAACAGCAGGAGGGCATTCAGCTCCTCGAGCCTGTTACACAGGAACAGGAGGAGGCCATTCAACCCCTCGAGCTTTTTACACAGGAACAGGAGGAGGCCATTCAGCTACTCGAGCCAATTACACAAAAACAGGAGGAGGCCATTCAGCCCCTCGAGCCTGTTACGCAGGAACAGGAGGATCCCATTCAGCCCCTCGAGCCTGTTACACAGGAACAGGAGGAGGCCATTCAGCCCCTCGAGCCTGTTACACAGGAACAGGAGGAGGCCCATTCAGCGCTCGAGCCTGTTACACAGGAACAGGAGGAGGCCATTCAGCCCCTCCAGCCTGTTACACAGGAACAGGAGGAGGCCCTTCAGCCACTCGAGCCTGTTACACAGAACAGGAGGAGGCCATTCAGCCCCTCGAGCCTGTTACACAGGAACAGGAGGAGTCCCATTCAGCCCCTCGAGCCTGTTACACAGGAACAGGAGGAGGCCCATTCAACCCCTCGAGCCTGTTACACAGGAGCAGGAGGAGGCCCATTCAGCTCCTCGAGCCTGTTACACAGGAACAGGAGGAGGCCCATTCAGCCCCTCGAGCCTGTTACGCAGGAACAGGAGGAGGCCATTCAGCCCCTCGAGCCTGTTGCACAGGAACAGGAGGAGGCCATTCAGCCCCTCGAGCCTGTTGCACAGGGACAGGAGGACGCCATTCAGCCCCTCAAGCCTGTTGCACAGGAACAGGAGGAGGCCATTGAGCCCCTCGAGCCTGTTACACAGGAACAGGAGGAGGCCCATTCAGCCCTCGAGCCTGTTACACAGGAACAGGAGGAGGCCATTCAACCCCTCGAGCCTGTTACACAGGAACAGGAGGAGGCCCATTCAACCCCTCGAGCCTGTTACACAGGAACAGGAGGAGCCCATTCAGCGCTCGAGCCTGTTACACTGGAACAGGAGGAGGCCTGTTCAGCCCCTCGAGCCTGTTACACAGGAACAGGAGGAGGCCATTCAACCCCTCGAGCCTGTTACACAGGAACAGGAGGAGGCCAATTCAGCCCCTCGAGCCTGTTACACAGGAACAGGAGGAGGCCCATTCAGCCCCTCGATCCTGTTACACAGGAACAAGAGGAGGCCCATTCAACCCCTCGAGCATGTTACACAGGAACAGGAGGAGGCCAATTCAACCCCTCAAGCCTGTTACACAGGAACAGGCGGCCATTTAGCCTCTCGAGCCTGTTACACAGGAACAGGAGTAGGCCATTCAGCCCCTCGAGCCTGTTACACAGGAACAGGAGTAGGCCCATTCAGCCCCTCGAGCCTGTTACACATGAACAGGAGGAGCCCATTCAGCCCCTCGAGTCTGTTACACAGGAACAGGAGGATGCCATTCAGCCCCTCGAGCCTGTTACACAGGAACAGGAGGGGGCCATTCAGCCCCTCGAGTCTGTTACACAGGAACAGGAGGAGGCCATTCAGCTCCTCGAGCCTGTAACACAGGAACAGGAGGAGGCCATTCAGCCCCTCGAGCCTGTTACACAGGAACAGGAGGAGGCCCATTCAACCCCTCGAGCCTGTTACACAGGAACAGGAGGAGGCCAATTCAACCCCTCGAGCATGTTACACAGCAACAGGAGGAGGCCCATTCAACACCTCGAGCCTGTTACACAGTAACAGGAGGAGGCAATTCAGCCCCTCGAGCCTGTTACACAGGAACAGGAGGAGGCCATTCAGCCCCTCGAGCCTGTTACACAGGAACAGGAGGAGGCCCATTCAACACCTCGAGCCTGTTACACAGGAACAGGAGGAGGTCCATTCAACCCCTCGAGCCTGTCACACAGGAACAGGAAGAGGCCATTCAGCTCCACGAGTCTGTCACACAGGAACAGCAGGAGGCCATTCAGCCCCCTCGAGCCTGTTACACAGGAACAGGAGGAGGCCATTCAGCCCCTCGAGCATGCTGCACAGGAACAGGAGGAGGCCATTCAGCCCCCTCGAGCCTGTTACACAGGAACAGGAGGAGGCCATTCAGCCCCCTCGAGCCTGTTACACAGGAACAGGTGGAGGTCGTTCAGGCCCTCGAGCCTGTTACACAGGAACAGGAGGAGGCCATTCAGCTCCTCGAGCCTGTTACACAGGAACAGGAGGAGGCCGTTCAGCCCCTCGAGCCTGTTACACAGGAACAGGAGGAGGCCGTTCAGCCCCTTGAGCCTGTTACACAGGAACAGGAGGAGGCCATTTAGCCCCCTCGAGCCTGTTACACAGGAACAGGAGGAGGCCATTCAGCCCCTCGAGCCTGTTACACAGGAACAGGAGTAGGCCCATTCAGCCCCTCGAGCCTGTTACACATGAACAGGAGGAGGCCCATTCAGCCCCTCGAGCCTGTTACACAGGAACAGGAGGAACCCATTCAGCCCCTCGAGTCTGTTACACAGGAACAGGAGGAGCCCATTCAGCCCCTCGAGCCTGTTACACAGGAACAGGAGGAGGCCATTCAGCCCCTCGAGCCTGTTACACAGGAACAGGAGGAGCCCATTCAGCATCTCGACCCTGTTACACAGGAACAGGAGGATGCCATTCAGCCCCTCGAGCCTGTTACACAGGAACAGGAGGGGGCCATTCAGCCCCTCGAGTCTGTTACACAGGAACAGGAGGAGGCCATTCAGCTCCTCGAGCCTGTTACACAGGAACAGGAGGAGGCCATTCAGCCCCTCGAGCCTGTTGCATAGGAACAGGAGGAGGCCAATTCAACCTCTCGAGCCTGTTACACAGGAACAAGAGGAGGCCATTCAACCTCTCGAGCCTGTTACACAGGAACAAGAGGAGGCCATTCAACCTCTCGAGTCTGTTACACAGGAACAGGATGAGGCCATTCAGCCCCTCGAGCCTGTTACACAGGAACAGGATGAGGCCATTCAGCTCCTCGAGCCTGTTACACAGGAACAGGAGGAGGCCATTCAGCCCCTCGAGTCTGTTACTCAGGAACAGGAGGAGCCCATTCAGCCCCTTGAGTCTGTTACACAGGAACAGGAGGAGGCCATTCAGCCCCCTCGAGCCTGTTACACAGGAACAGGAGGAGCCCATTCAGACCCTCGAGCCCGTTACACAGTAACAGGAGGAGGCCAATCAGCCCCCTCGAGCCTGTTACACAGGAACAGGAGGAGGCCCATTCAGCCCCTCGAGCCTGTTACACAGGAACAGGAGGAGCCCATTCAGCCGCTCGACCCTGTTACACAGGAACAGGAGGATGCCATTCAGCCCCTCGAGCCTGTTACACAGGAACAGGAGGGGGCCATTCAGCCCCTCGAGTCTGTTACACAGGAACAGGAGGAGGCCATTCAGCCCCTCGAGCCTGTTACACAGGAACAGGAGGAGGCCCATTCAACCCCTCGAGCCTGTTACACAGGAACAGGAGGAGGCCAATTCAACCCCTCGAGCCTGTTACACAGGAACAGGAGGAGGCCCATTCAACCCCTCGAGCCTGTTACACAGTAACAGGAGGAGGCAATTCAGCCCCTCGAGCCTTTTACACAGGAACAGGAGGAGGCCATTCAGCCCCTCGAGCCTGTTACACAGGAACAGGAGGAGGCCCATTCAACACCTCGAGCCTGTTACACAGGAACAGGAGGAGGTCCATTCAACCCCACGAGCCTGTTACACAGGAACAGGAGGAGGCCATTCAGCTCCTCGAGTCTGTTACACAGGAACAGCAGGAGGCCATTCAGCCCCTCGAGCCTGTTACACAGGAACAGGAGGAGGCCCATTCAGCCCCTCGAGCGTGTTACACAGGAACAGGAGGAGCCCATTCAGCGCTTGAGCCTGTTACACTGGAACAGGAGGAGGCTGTTCAGCCCCTCGAGCCTGTTACACAGGAACAGGAGGAGGCCATTCAACCCCTCGAGCCTGTTACACAGGAACAGGAGGAGGCCAATTCAGCCCCTCGAGCCTGTTACACAGGAACAGGAGGAGGCCCATTCAGCCCCTCGAGCCTGTTACACAGGAACAGGAGGAGGCCATTCAGCCCCTCGAGCCTGTTACACAGGAACAGGAGGAGGCCATTCAGCCCCTCGAGCCTGCTGCACAGGAACAGGAGGAGGCCATTCAGCCCCCTCGAGCCTGTTACACAGGAACAGGAGGGGGCCATTCAGCCCCTCGAGCCTGTTACACAGGAACAGGAGGAGGCCATTCAGCCCCTCGAGCCTGCTGCACAGGAACAGGAGGAGGCCATTCAGCCCCCTCGAGCCTGTTACACAGGAACAGGATGAGGCCATTCAGCCCCCTCGAGCCTGTTACACAGGAACAGGTGGAGGTCGTTCAGGCCCTCGAGCCTGTTACACAGGAACAGGAGGAGGCCATTCAGCTCCTCGAGCCTGTTACACAGGAACAGGAGGAGGCCGTTCAGCCCCTCGAGCCTGTTACACAGGAACAGGAGGAGGCCGTTCAGCCCCTTGAGCCTGTTACACAGGAACAGGAGGAGGCCGTTCAGCCCCTCGAGCCCGTTACACAGGAACAGGAGGAGGCCATTTAGCCCCCTCGAGCCTGTTACACAGGAACAGGAGGAGGCCATTCAGCCCCTCGAGCCTGTTACACAGGAACAGGAGTAGGCCCATTCAGCCCCTCGAGTCTGTAACACATGAACAGGAGGAGCCCATTCAGCCCCTCGAGTCTGTTACACAGGAACAGGAGGAGCCCATTCAGCCCCTCGAGCCTGTTATACAGGAACAGGAGGAGGCCATTCAGCCCCTCGAGCCTGTTACACAGGAACAGGAGGTGGCCCATTCAGCCCCTCGAGCCTGTTACACAGGAACAGGAGGAGGCCATTCAGCCCCTCGAGCCTGTTACACAGGAACAGGAGGAGGCCATTCAGCCCCTCGAGCCTGTTACACAGGAACAGGAGGAGGCCATTCAGCCCCTCGAGCCTGTTACACAGGAACAGGAGGAGGCCATTCAGCCCCTCGAGCCTGTTACACAGGAACAGGAGGAGGCCCATTCACTCCTCGAGCCTGTTACACAGGAACAGGAGGAGGCCATTCAGCCCCTCGAGCCTGTTACACAGGAACAGGAGGAGGCCATTCAGCCCCTCGAGCCTGCTGCACAGGAACAGGAGGAGGCCATTCAGCCCCCTCGAGCCTGTTACACAGGAACAGGAGGAGGCCATTCAGCCCCTCGAGCCTGTTACACAGGAACAGGAGGAGGCCATTCAGCCCCTCGAGCCTGTTACACAGGAACAGGAGGAGGCCATTCAGCCCCTCGAGCCTGTTACACAGGAACAGGAGGAGGCCAGTTCAGCCCCTCGAGCCTGTTACACAGGAACAGGAGGAGGCCATTTAGCCCCCTCGAGCCTGTTACACAGGAACAGCAGGAGGCCATTCAGCCCCTCGAGCCTGTTACACAGGAACAGGAGTAGGCCATTCAGCCCCTCGAGCCTGTTACACATGAACAGGAGGAGCCCATTCAGCCCCTCGAGTCTGTTACACAGGAACAGGAGGAGCCCATTCAGCCCCTCGAGCCTGTTACACAGGAACAGGAGGAGCCCATTCAGCCCCTCGAGCCTGTTACACAGGAACAGGAGGAGGCCATTCAGCCCCTCGAGCCTGTTACACAGGAACAGGAGGAGGCCATTCAGCCCCTCGAGCCTGTTACACAGGAACAGGAGGAGCCATTCAGCCCCTCGAGCCTGTTACACAGCAACAGGAGGAGGCCATTCAGCCCCTCGAGCCTGTTACACAGGAACAGGAGGAGGTCCATTCAACCCCTCGAGCCTGTTACACAGTAACAGGAGGAGGCCATTCAGCCCCTCGAGCCTGTTACACAGGAACAGGAGGAGGCCATTCAGCCCCTCGAGCCTGTTACGCAGGAACAGGAGGAGGCCCATTCAACACCTCGAGCCTGTTACACAGGAACAGGAGCAGGTGCATTCAACCCCTCGAGCCTGTTACACAGGAACAGGAGGAGGCCATTCAGCTCCTCGAGTCTGTTACACAGGAACAGCAGGAGGCCATTCAGCCCCTGGAGCCTGTTACACAGGAACAGGAGGGGGCCATTCAGCCCCTCGAGTCTGTTACACAGTAACAGGAGGAGGCCATTCAGCTCCTCGAGCCTGTTACACAGGAACAGGAGGAGGCCATTCAGCCCCTCGAGCCTGTTACACAGGAACAGGAGAAGGCCCATTCAACCCCTCGAGCCTGTTACACAGGAACAGGAGGAGGCCAATTCAACCCCTCGATCCTGTTACACAGGAACAAGAGGAGGCCCATTCAACCCCTCGAGCATGTTACACAGGAACAGGAGGAGGCCAATGCAACCCCTCAAGCCTGTTACACAGGAACAGGCGGCCATTTAGCCTCTCGAGCCTGTTACACAGGAACAGGAGGAGGCCATTCAGCCCCTCGAGCCTGTTACACAGGAACAGGAGTAGGCCCATTCAGCCCCTCGAGCCTGTTACACATGAACAGGAGGAGCCCATTCAGCCCCTCGAGTCTGTTACACAGGAACAGGAGGATGCCATTCAGCCCCTCGAGCCTGTTACACAGGAACAGGAGGGGGCCATTCAGCCCCTCGAGTCTGTTACACAGGAACAGGAGGAGGCCATTCAGCTCCTCGAGCCTGTTACACAGGAACAGGAGGAGGCCATTCAGCCCCTCGAGCCTGTTACACAGGAACAGGAGGTGGCCCATTCAACCCCTCGAGCCTGTTACACAGGAACAGGAGGAGGCCAATTCAACCCCTCGAGCCTGTTACACAGAACAGGAGGAGGCCCATTCAACCCCTCGAGCCTGTTACACAGTAACAGGAGGAGGCCATTCAGCCCCTCGAGCCTGTTACACAGGAACAGGAGGAGGCCATTCAGCCCCTCGAGCCTGTTACACAGGAACAGGAGGAGGCCCATTCAACACCTCGAGCCTGTTACACAGGAACAGGAGGAGGTCCATTCAACCCCTCGAGCCTGTCACACAGGAACAGGAAGAGGCCATTCAGCTCCACGAGTCTGTCACACAGGAACAGCAGGAGGCCATTCAGCCCCCTCGAGCCTGTTACACAGGAACAGGAGGAGGCCATTCAGCCCCTCGAGCCTGCTGCACAGGAACAGGAGGAGGCCATTCAGCCCCCTCGAGCCTGTTACACAGGAACAGGAGGAGGCCATTCAGCCCCCTCGAGCCTGTTACACAGGAACAGGAGGAGGCCATTCAGCCCCTCGAGCCTGTTACACAGGAACAGGAGGAGGCCATTCAGCCCCTCGAGCCTGTTACACAGGAACAGGAGGGGGCCATTCAGCCCCTCGAGCCTGTTACACAGGAACAGGAGGAGGCCCATTCAGTCCTCGAGCCTGTTACACAGGAACAGGAGGAGGCCATTCAGCCCCTCGAGCCTGTTACACAGGAACAGGAGGAGGCCATTCAGCCCCTCGAGCCTGTTACACAGGAACAGGAGGAGGCCCATTCAACCCCTCGAGCCTGTTACACAGGAACAGGAGGAGGCCCATTCAGCCCCTCGAGCCTGTTACACAGGAACAGGAGGAGGCCATTCAGCCCCTCGAGCGTGTTACACAGGAACAGGAGGAGCCCATTCAGCGCCTCGAGCCTGTTACACTGGAACAGGAGGAGGCCGTTCAGCCCCTCGAGCCTGTTACACAGGAACAGGAGGAGGCCATTCAACCCCTCGAGCCTGTTACACAGGAACAGGAGGAGGCCCATTCAGCCCCTCGAGCCTGTTACACAGGAACAGGAGGAGGCCATTCAGCCCCTCGAGCCTGTTACACAGGAACAGGAGGAGGCCCATTCAGCCCCTCGAGCCTGTTACACAGGAACAGGAGGAGGCCCATTCAGCCCCTCGAGCCTGTTACACAGGAACAGGAGGAGGCCCAATCAGCCCCCTCGAGCCTGTTACACAGGAACAGGAGGGGGCCATTCAGCCCCTCGAGCCTGTTACACAGGAACAGGAGGAGGCCCATTCAGTCCTCGAGTCTGTTACACAGGAACAGGAGGAGGCAATTCAGCCCCTCGAGCCTGCTGCACAGGAACCGGAGGAGGCCATTCAGCCCCCTCGAGCCTGTTACACAGGAACAGGAGGAGGCCATTCAGCCCCCTTGAGCCTGTTACACAGGAACAGATGCAGGCCGTTCAGCCCCTCGAGCCTTTTACACAGGAACAGGAGGAGGCCATTCAGCTCCTCGAGCCTGTTACACAGGAACAGGAGGAGGCCGTTCAGCCCCTCGAGCCTGTTACACAGGAACAGGAGGAGGCCGTTCAGCCCCTCGAGCCTGTTACACAGGAACAGGAGGAGGCCCATTCAGCCCCTCGAGCCTGTTACACAGGAACAGGAGGAGCCCATTCAGCCCCTCGAGTCTGTTACACAGGAACAGGAGGAGGCCGTTCAGCTCCTCGAGCCTGTTACACAGGAACAGGAGGATGCCATTCAGCCCCTCGAGCCTGTTACACAGGAACAGGAGGAGGCCATTCAGCCCCTCGAGCCTGTTACACAGGAACAGGAGGAGCCCATTCAGCCCCTCGAGCCTGTTACACAGGAACAGGAGGAGCCCATTCAGCCCCTCGAGCCTGTTACACAGGAACAGGAGGAGCCCATTCAGCCCCTCGAGCCTGTTACACAGGAACAGGAGGAGCCCATTCAGCCCCTCGAGCCTGTTACACAGGAACAGGAGGATGCCATTCAGCCCCTCGAGCCTGTTACACAGGAACAGGAGAGGCCCATTCAGCCCCTCGAGCCTGTTACACAGGAACAGGAGGAGGCCATTCAGCCCCTCGAGCCTGTTACACAGGAACAGGAGGAGCCCATTCAACCCCTCGAGCCTGTTACACAGGAACAGGAGGAGGCCATTCAGCCCCTCGAGCCTGTTACACAGGAACAGGAGGAGGCCATTCAGCCCCTCGAGCCTGTTACGCAGGAACAGGAGGAGGCCCATTCAACACCTCGAGCCTGTTACACAGGAACAGGAGCAGGTGCATTCAACCCCTCGAGCCTGTTACACAGGAACAGGAGGAGGCCATTCAGCTCCTCGAGTCTGTTACACAGGAACAGCAGGAGGCCATTCAGCCCCTGGAGCCTGTTACACAGGAACAGGAGGGGGCCATTCAGCCCCTCGAGTCTGTTACACAGTAACAGGAGGAGGCCATTCAGCTCCTCGAGCCTGTTACACAGGAACAGGAGGAGGCCATTCAGCCCCTCGAGCCTGTTACACAGGAACAGGAGAGGCCCATTCAACCCCTCGAGCCTGTTACACAGGAACAGGAGGAGGCCAATTCAACCCCTCGAGCCTGTTACACAGGAACAAGAGGAGGCCCATTCAACCCCTCGAGCATGTTACACAGGAACAGGAGGAGGCCAATGCAACCCCTCAAGCCTGTTACACAGGAACAGGCGGCCATTTAGCCTCTCGAGCCTGTTACACAGGAACAGGAGTAGGCCATTCAGCCCCTCGAGCCTGTTACACAGGAACAGGAGTAGGCCCATTCAGCCCCTCGAGCCTGTTACACATGAACAGGAGGAGCCCATTCAGCCCCTCGAGTCTGTTACACAGGAACAGGAGGATGCCATTCAGCCCCTCGAGCCTGTTACACAGGAACAGGAGGGGGCCATTCAGCCCCTCGAGTCTGTTACACAGGAACAGGAGGAGGCCATTCAGCTCCTCGAGCCTGTAACACAGGAACAGGAGGAGGCCATTCAGCCCCTCGAGCCTGTTACACAGGAACAGGAGGTGGCCCATTCAACCCCTCGAGCCTGTTACACAGGAACAGGAGGAGGCCAATTCAACCCCTCGAGCATGTTACACAGCAACAGGAGGAGGCCCATTCAACACCTCGAGCCTGTTACACAGTAACAGGAGGAGGCAATTCAGCCCCTCGAGCCTGTTACACAGGAACAGGAGGAGGCCATTCAGCCCCTCGAGCCTGTTACACAGGAACAGGAGGAGGCCCATTCAACACCTCGAGCCTGTTACACAGGAACAGGAGGAGGTCCATTCAACCCCTCGAGCCTGTCACACAGGAACAGGAGAGGCCATTCAGCTCCACGAGTCTGTCACACAGGAACAGCAGGAGGCCATTCAGCCCCCTCGAGCCTGTTACACAGGAACAGGAGGAGGCCATTCAGCCCCTCGAGCCTGCTGCACAGGAACAGGAGGAGGCCATTCAGCCCCTCGAGCCTGTTACACAGGAACAGGAGGAGGCCATTCAGCCCCCTCGAGCCTGTTACACAGGAACAGGAGGAGGCCATTCAGCCCCTCGAGCCTGTTACACAGGAACAGGAGGAGGCCATTCAGCCCCTCGAGCCTGTTACACAGGAACAGGAGGAGGCCCATTCAACACCTCGAGCCTGTTACACAGGAACAGGAGGAGGTCCATTCAACCCCTCGAGCCTGTTACACAGGAAGAGGAGAGGCCATTCAGCTCCTCGAGTCTGTTACACAGGAACAGCAGGAGGCCATTCAGCCCCTCGAGCCTGTTACACAGGAAAAGGAGGAGGCCATTCAGCCCCTCAAGCCTGTTACACAGGAACAGGAGGCCATTTAGCCTCTCGAGCCTGTTACACAGGAACAGGAGGAGGCCATTCAGCCCCTCGAGCCTGTTACACAGGAACAGGAGTAGGCCCATTCAGCCCCTCGAGCCTGTTACACAGGAACAGGAGGAGCCCATTCAGCCCCTCGAGTCTGTTACACAGGAACAGGAGGAGCCCATTCAGCCCCTCGAGCCTGTTACACAGGAACAGGAGGAGGCCATTCAGCCCCTCGAGCCTGTTACACAGGAACAGGAGGAGGCCCATTCAACCCCTCGAGCCTGTTACACAGGAACAGGAGGAGGTCCATTCAACCCCTCGAGCCTGTTACACAGGAACAGGAGGAGGCCATTCAGCTCCTCGAGTCTGTTACACAGGAACAGCAGGAGGCCATTCAGCCCCTGGAGCCTGTTACACAGGAACAGGAGGGGGCCATTAAGCCCCTCGAGTCTGTTACACAGGAACAGGAGGAGGCCATTCAGCTCATCGAGCCTGTTACACAGGAAAAGGAGGAGGCCATTCAGCCCCTCGAGCCTGTTACACAGGAACAGGAGGAGGCCCATTCAACCCCTCGAGCCTGTTACACAGGAACAGGATGAGGCCATTCAGCCCCTCGAGCCTGTTACACAGGAACAGGAGGAGGCCATTCAGCCTCTCGAGCCTGTTACACAGGAACAGGAGTAGGCCCATTCAGCCCCTCGAGCCTGTTACACAGGAACAGGAGGAGGCCATTCAGCCCCTCGAGTCTGTTACACAGGAACAGGAGGAGGCCATTCAGCTCCTCGAGCCTGTTACACAGGAACAGGAGGAGGCCGTTCAGCCCCTCGAGCCTGTTACACAGGAACAGGAGGAGGCCGTTCAGCCCCTCGAGCCTGTTACACAGGAACAGGAGGAGGCCGTTCAGCCCCTCGAGCCTGTTACACAGGAACAGGAGGAGGCCATTCAGCCCCTCGAGCCTGTTACACAGGAACAGGAGGAGGCCATTCAGCCCCTCGAGCCTGTTACACAGGAACAGGAGGAGGCCCATTCAGCCCCTCGAGCCTGTTACACAGGAACAGGAGGAGCCCATTCAGCCCCTCGAGTCTGTTACACAGGAACAGGAGGAGCCCATTCAGCCCCTCGAGCCTGTTACACAGGAACAGGAGGAGGCCATTCAGCCCCTCGAGCCTGTTACACAGGAACAGGAGGAGCCATTCAGCCCCTCGAGCCTGTTACACAGGAACAGGAGGAGGCCCATTCAGCCCCTCGAGCCTGTTACACAGGAACAGGAGGAGGCCATTCAGCCCCTCGAGCCTGTTACACAGGAACAGGAGGATGCCATTCAGCCCCTCGAGCCTGTTACACAGGAACAGGAGGAGCCATTCAGCCCCTCGAGTCTGTTACACAGGAACAGGAGGAGGCCATTCAGCTCCTCGAGCCTGTTACACAGGAACAGGAGGAGGCCATTCAGCCCCTCGAGCCTGTTACACAGGAACAGGAGGAGGCCCATTCAACCCCTCGAGCCTGTTACACAGGAACAGGAGGAGGCCAATTCAACCCCTCGAGCCTGTTACACAGGAACAGGAGGAGGCCCATTCAACCCCTCGAGCCTGTTACACAGTAACAGGAGGAGGCAATTCAGCCCCTCGAGCCTGTTACACAGGAACAGGAGGAGGCCATTCAGCCCCTCGAGCCTGTTACACAGGAACAGGAGGAGGCCATTCAACACCTCGAGCCTGTTACACAGGAACAGGAGGAGGTCCATTCAACCCCTCGAGCCTGTTACACAGGAACAGGAAGAGGCCATTCAGCTCCTCGAGTCTGTCACACAGGAACAGCAGGAGGCCATTCAGCCCCTCGAGCCTGTTACACAGGAAAAGGAGGAGGGCATTCAGCCCCTCATGCCTGTTACACAGGAACAGGAGGCCATTTAGCCTCTCGAGCCTGTTACACAGGAACAGGAGGAGGCCATTCAGCCCCTCGAGCCTGTTACACAGGAACAGGAGTAGGCCCATTCAGCCCCTCGAGCCTGTTACACATGAACAGGAGGAGGCCCATTCAACCCCTCGAGCCTGTTACACAGGAACAGGAGGAGGCCAATTCAACCCCTCGATCCTGTTACACAGGAACAAGAGGAGGCCCATTTAACCCCTCGAGCCTGTTACACAGGAACAGGATGAGGCCATTCAGCCCCTCGAGCCTGTTACACAGGAACAGGAGGAGGCCATTCAGCCTCTCGATACTGTTACACAGGAACAGGAGTAGGCCCATTCAGCCTCTCGAGCCTGTTACACAGGAACAGGAGTAGGCCCATTCAGCCACTCGAGCCTGTTACACAGGAACAGGAGGAGGCCATTCAGCCCCTCGAGTCTGTTACACAGGAACAGGAGGAGGCCATTCAGCCCCTCGAGCCTGTTACACAGGAACAGGAGGAGGCCATTCAGCCCCTCGAGCCTGTTACACAGGAACAGGAGGAGGCCCATTCAGCCCCTCGAGCCTGTTACACAGGAACAGGAGGAGGCCATTCAACCCCTCGAGCCTGTTACACAGGAACAGAGGGAGGCCATTCAGCCCCTCGAGCCTGTTACACAGGAACAGGAGGAGGCCATTCAGCCCTCGAGCCTGTTACACAGGAACAGGAGGAGGCCCATTCAGCCCCTCGAGCCTGTTACACAGGAACAGGAGGAGGCCATTCAGCCCTCGAGCCTGTTACACAGGAACAGGAGGAGGCCATTCAGCCCTCGAGCCTGTTACACAGGAACAGGAGGAGGCCATTCAGCCCCTCGAGCCTGTTACACAGGAACAGGAGGAGGCCATTCAGCCCCTCGAGCCTGTTACACAGGAACAGGAGGAGGCCCATTCAGCCCCTCGAGCCTGTTACACAGGAACAGGAGGAGGCCATTCAGCCCCTCGAGCTGTTACACAGGAACAGGAGGAGGCCCATTCAGCCCCTTGAGCCTGTTACACAGGAACAGGAGGAGGCCCATTCAGCCCCTCGAGCCTGTTACACAGGAACAGGAGGAGGCCCATTCAGCCCCTCGAGCCTGTTACACAGGAACAGGAGGAGGCCCATTCAGCCCCTCGAGCCTGTTACACAGGAACAGGAGGAGGCCCATTCAGCCCCTCGAGCCTGTTGCACAGGAACAGGAGGAGGCCATTCAGCCCCTCGAGCCTGTTACACAGGAACAGGAGGAGGCCCATTCAGCCCCCAGAGCCTGTTACACAGGAACAGGAGGAGGCCATTCAGCCCCTCGAGCCTGTTACACAGGAACAGGAGGAGGCCATTCAGCCCCTCGAGCCTGTTACACAGGAACAGGAGGAGGCCATTCAACCCCTCGAGCCTGTTACACAGGAACAGGAGGAGGCCCATTCAGCCCCTCGAGCCTGTTACACAGGAACAGGAGGAGGCCATTCAGCCCCTCGAGCCTGTTACACAGGAACAGGAGGAGGCCATTCAACACCTCGAGCCTGTTACACAGGAACAGGAGGAGGTCCATTCAACCCCTCGAGCCTGTTACACAGGAACAGGAGGAGGCCATTCAGCTCCTCGAGTCTGTTACACAGGAACAGCAGGAGGCCATTCAGCCCCTCGAGCCTGTTACACAGGAACAGGAGGAGGCCATTCAGCCCCTCATGCCTGTTACACAGGAACAGGAGGCCATTTAGCCTCTCGAGCCTGTTACACAGGAACAGGAGGAGGCCATTCAGCCCCTCGAGCCTGTTACACAGGAACAGGAGGAGGCCCATTCAGCCCCTCGAGCCTGTTACACAGGAACAGGAGGAGGCCCATTCAACCCCTCGAGCCTGTTACACAGGAACAGGAGGAGGCCAATTCAACCCCTCGATCCTGTTACACAGGAACAAGAGGAGGCCATTCAGCCCCTCGAGCCTGTTACACAGGAACAGGATGAGGCCATTCAGCCCCTCGAGCCTGTTACACAGGAACAGGAGGAGGCCATTCAGCCTCTCGAGCCTGTTACACAGGAACAGGAGGAGGCCATTCAGCCCCTCGAGTCTGTTACACAGGAACAGGAGGAGGCCATTCAGCTCCTCGAGCCTGTTACACAGGAACAGGAGGAGGCCGTTCAGCCCCTCGAGCCTGTTACACAGGAACAGGAGGAGGCCGTTCAGCCCCTCGAGCCTGTTACACAGGAACAGGAGGAGGCCGTTCAGCCCCTCTAGCCTGTTACACAGGAACAGGAGGAGGCCATTTAGCCCCATCGAGCCTGTTACACAGGAACATGAGGAGGCCCATTCAGCCCCTCGACCCTGTTACACAGGAACAGGAGGAGGCCATTCAACCCCTCGAGCCTGTTACACAGGAACAGAGGGAGGCCATTCAGCCCCTCGACCTGTTACACAGGAACAGGAGGAGGCCATTCAGTCCTCGAGCCTGTTACACAGGAACAGGAGGAGGCCCATTCAGCCCCTCGAGCCTGTTACACAGGAGCAGGAGGAGGCCATTCAGGCCCTCGAGCCTGTTACGCAGGAACAGGAGGAGGCCATTCAGGCCCTCGAGCCTGTTACGCAGGAACAGGAGGAGGCCATTCAGCCCCTCGAGCCTGTTACACAGGAACAGGAGGAGGCCGTTCAGCCCCTCTAGCCTGTTACACAGGAACAGGAGGAGGCCATTTAGCCCCATCGAGCCTGTTACACAGGAACATGAGGGGCCCATTCAGCCCCTCGAGCCTGTTACACAGGAACAGGAGGAGGCCATTCAACCCCTCGAGCCTGTTACACAGGAACAGAGGGAGGCCATTCAGCCCCTCGACCCTGTTACACAGGAACAGGAGGAGGCCATTCAGTCCTCGAGCCTGTTACACAGGAACAGGAGGAGGCCCATTCAGCCCCTCGAGCCTGTTACACAGGAGCAGGAGGAGGCCATTCAGGCCCTCGAGCCTGTTACGCAGGAACAGGAGGAGGCCATTCAGGCCCTCGAGCCTGTTACGCAGGAACAGGAGGAGGCCATTCAGCCCCTCGAGCCTGTTACACAGGAACAGGAGGAGGCACATTCAGCCCCTCGAGCCTGTTACACAGGAACAGGAGGAGGCCCATTCAGCCCCTCGAGCCTGTTACACACGAACAGGTGGAGGCCATTCAGGCCCTC
This sequence comes from Squalus acanthias, assembly GCA_030390025.1. Taxonomy (NCBI): domain Eukaryota; kingdom Metazoa; phylum Chordata; class Chondrichthyes; order Squaliformes; family Squalidae; genus Squalus; species Squalus acanthias. The sequence continues at coordinate 113,017 of JASTWF010001003.1, forward strand.
GAGCCTGTTACACAGGAACATAGAAACATAGAAACATAGAAAATAGGTACAGGAGTAGACCATTCGGTCCTTCGAGCCTGCACCGCCATTCAATGCGTTCATGGCTGAACATGCTACCTCAGTACCCCAGTCCTGCTTTCTCGCCATACCCCTTGATCCCCCTAGTTGTGAGTGTTATATCTAACTCAGCAGGAGGAGGCCGTTCAGCCCCTCGAGCCTGTTACACAGGAACAGGAGGAGGCCCATTCAGCCACTCGAGCCTGTTACACAGGAACAGGAGGAGGCCATTCAACCCCTCAAGCCTGTTACACAGGAACAGGAGGAGGCCATTCAGCCCCTCGAGCCTGTTATGCAGGAACAGGAGGAGGCCCATTCAGCCCCTCGAGCCTGTTACACAGGAACAGGAGGAAGCCATTCAGCACCTCGAGCCTGTTCCGCCTTTCAGTTAAATCATGGGTGATCTGTATCTGAACTTGACCCGCCTTGGTTCCATAACCCTTAATACCTTTGGAGAAAAAAAAATCTATCAATCTCAGCTTCTCCAAGTCTCTCCACATTACTGAAGTCCCTCATCCCTGGTACCATTCTGGTAAATCTCCCCTTAACCTTCTCTGCTCCGAGGAGAACAATCCCAGCTTCTCCAGTCTCTCCACGTAACTGAAGTCCCTCATCCCTGGTACCATTCTAGTCAATCTCGCCTTAACCTTCTCTGCTCTAAGGAGAACAACCCCAGCTTCTCCAGTCTCTCCACGTAACTGAAGTCCCTCATCCCTGGTACCATTCTGGTCAATCTTTCCTGCACCCTCTCCAAGGCCTTGACATCCTTCCTAAAGTGCGGAGCCCAGAATTGGACACCAGACTCCAGCTGGGACCTCAGCCAGCGATTTATATAAAGGTTTAGCAGCGTTATCCTGATCTCATTATCTGGATGGAATAAAAGCTCATTAAGAAGTAAATCAGCTAATTTAGTGAAATTATGAATGAGTCCTGGGTTTCAAACAGTTTCTCATTGTTGGGAGCTGCATTTAACTTCTGTTATAGTCAGTCAGACAAAGAGCTGTTTCCACTTGTGTGGGGGAGACCAGAACTAGGGGCCATCACTGTAAGATAGTCACTAATAAATCCAGTCGGGAATTCAGGAGAAACTTCTTCACCCAGAGAGTGGCGAGAACGTGGAAACATAGAAGATGATAGGAGCAGGAATAGGCCATTCGGCCCCTCGAGCCTGCTCCGCCATTCGATGAGATCATGGCTGATCATCCAAACTCAGTACCCTGTCCCTGCCTTCTCCCCATATCCCTTGATACCTTTAGCTTTAAGAAATATATCTAACTCATTCTTGAATATATTTAATGACTTGGCCTCAACTACCTTCTGTGGTAGAGAATTCCACAGGTTCACCACTCTCTGGGTGAAGAAATTCTTCCTCATTTCTGTCTTAAATGGCTTACCCCTTATCCTTAGATTATGACCCCTGGTTCTGGACTCTCCGACCATCAGGAACATTCTTCCTGCATCTAGTTTGTCCAGACCTGTCAGAATTTTATATGTTTCGATGAGATCCCCTCTCATTCTTCTATACTCCAGGGAGTGGTTGAAGTGAATAGCAGAGATGCATTTAAGGGGAAGCTGGATAAACACATGAGGGAGAAAGGAATAGAGGGATGTGTTGATGGGGTGAGATGACGAGGGGTGAGAGGAGGCTGGTGTGGAGCATAAACGCCGGCCTGGACCAGTGGGGCGAATGGCCTGTTTCTGTGCTGTAAGATTTGATGTAAACTTCTCTGTGGTAGCGAGTACCACATTCTCACCACTCTCTGGGTAAAGAAGTTTCTCCTGAATTCCCGATTGGATTTATTGGTGACTATCTTATATTGATGGTCCCTAGTTCTGGTCTCGCCCTACAAGTGGAAACAACTTCTCTACATCTTTTTTTTTTATTCGCTTATGGGATCTGGGCGTCGCTGGCAAGGCCGGCCTTTATTGCCCATCCCTAGTTGCCCTTGAGAAGGTGGTGGTGAGCCGCCTTCTTGAACCGCTGCAGTCCCTGTGGTGAAGGTACTCTCACAGTGCTGTTAGGGAGGGAGTTCCGGGATTTTGACCCAGCGACGATGAAGGAACGGCCGATATATTTCCAAGTCAGGATGGTGTGTGACTTGGAGGGGAACTTGGAGGTGGTGGTGTTCCCATGCGCCTGCTGACCTTGTCCTTCTCGGTGGAAGAGGTCGCGGGTTTGGGAGGTGCTGCCGAAGAAGCCTTGGCGAGTTGCTGCAGTGCATCTTGTAGATGGTACACACTGCAGCCACGGTGCGCCGGTGATGGAGGGAGTGAATGTTTAAGGTGATGGATGGGGTGCCAATCAAGCGGGCTGCTTTGTCCTGGATGGTGTCAAGCTTCTTGAGTGTTATTGGAGCTGCACTCATCCAGGCAAGTGGAGAGTATTCCATCACACTCCTTACTTGTGCCTTGTAGATGGTGGAAAGGCTTTGGGGACTCAGGAAGTGAGGCAACCGCTGCAGAATACCCAGCCCCTGACCTGCTCTTGTTGCCATAGTATTTATGTGGCTGGTCCAGTTAAGTTTCTGGTTAATGTTGACCCCCAGGATGTTGATGTTGGGGGATTCAGCGATGGTAATGCCGTTGAATGTCAAGGGGAGGTGGTTAGACTCTCGCTTGTTGGAGATAGTCATTGCCTGGCACTTCTGTGGCGCGAATGTTACCTGCCACTTATCAGCCCAAGCCTGAACGTCATCCAGGTCTTGTTGCATGCGGGCATGGACTGCTTCATTATCTGAGGAGTTGTGAATGGCACTGAACACTGTGCAGTCATCAGCGAACATCCCCATTTCTGACCTTATGTTCGAGGGAAGGTCATTGTTGAAGCTGCTGAAGATGGTTGGGCCGAGGACACTGCCCTGAGGACTGCAGCGATGTCCTGGGGCTGTGATAATTGGCCTTCAACCACCACAACCATCTTCCTTTGTGCTAGGTATGACTCCCCCTACCTACCGAAGACCTCTATCAGGTCACTCCTCAGCCTTCACTAAGTTATACTCTCTCAGTTCGGGCACAATCCTTGTAAATCCCTTTTGCATCTTCTCCAGTGCCTCGATGTCCTTTTATAATATGGAGACCAGAACTGTGCACAGTGCTCCAAGTGTGGTCTAACCAAGGTATATGGAGACCAGAACTGTGCACAGTGCTCTAAGTGTGTTCTAATCAAGGTATATGGAGACCAGGACTGTGCACAGTGCTCCAAGTGTGGTCTAACCAAGGTATATGGAGACCAGAACTGTGCACAGTGCTCCAAGTGTGGTCTAACCAAGGTATGTGGAGAGCAGAACTGTGCACAGTGCTCCAAGTGTGGTCTAACCAAGGTATATGGAGAGCAGACTGTGCACAGTGCTCCAAGTGTGGTCTAACCCAGGTATATGGAGAGCAGAACTGTGCACAGTGCTCCAAGTGTGGTCTAACTGAGGTATATGGAGAGCAGAACTGTGCACAGTGCTCCAAGTGTGGTCTAACCAAGGTATATGGAGACCAGAACTGTGCACAGGGCTCCATGTGTGGTCTAACCAAGGTATATGGGGGGGAAAATTCAGTTGGTTACGCCTCCCGTTAGCGCCTTAAGAGGGCGCTAATGGGGCGCAAAGCAACTAGCGCCCGGGCGCAGCGATGTTTGCACCGCTCGCGAAATTAACTAGATATTTTGCGGCGGCGCTAAACTTTACCACCGCGATCTCCTGCGCACGCAGATCTTGACGTCATACGAGGGTGCAACGCCCTTGTGGCGCCCCGGAGCAGAAATTGAGTGGTGCCTCCATCCTTTCTGCCTGGCGCAACCAACGACCGGAAGACTGGAACGCTCCCCAGTCACTGTGGGGCTGGGGGGGGCGCTATTTAAAGGGGGCCTCTTCCTGTCTTTCTCTGTGGTTGACATTTTTGCACCACTCGTTCTGAGAGAGAGAGATTCGGAGAGAGAGAAAGAGAGACTTCTGCATTGAGTCAACGCTGTGTGAGGTAGTTTTGGCTACTGATCATAACTTTGCAGGTACTTTGGTTTTTGACCTCCATAACTTTGATTGCCAAGAGACTTAGGGGGCTGCACTTATTGGGGGCATCGTCCTGCGCCACCAGAATCGGCAGACACAGAGACGCAGAGAGAGAGTGGCAATCATGGCCAGACGGAGGAGGGCCAACAGGCCTCTGTACAGGAGACCTTACCCTCCCAGGGTATATCGCCAACAATTCTCCTACATTCATTTGTCTGAGGAGCATTGTTTGCGAAGGTTGCGCTTCAGCAAGGAGGTGGTCACTGAGCTCTGCCACCTGCTGCAGCCAGATCTGCAGCCTCAACTGAGGTCCAGGACGTCTCTGTCGGTGGCAGTGAAGGTCACAGTGGCTCTGAACTTTTATGCCACTGGCTCATTTCAATCAGCTACTGGGGACATCGCCAATATCTCCCAGTTCACGGTGCATTGCTGCATCCGTCAGGTCACAAATGCCCTCTTTAAAAGGAGACGAGAGTACATCTCTTTCCCCATGACCCCAGACAAGCAGCAAGAATGCACAATGGGCTTTGCTAGGATAGCGGGCTTCCCCATGGTGTAGGACGCCATTGACTGCACGCATGTGGCTTTGCGTGCTCCGCATGAGAATGCCGAGGATTTCCGCAACAGAAAGGGGTTCCATTCCTTGAATGTTCAGTTGGTCTGTGACCACAGACAGCTGATACTCTCTGTCAATGCCCACTATCCTGGCAGCTGCCACAATACATTCATCCTGCGCCAGACTACTGTGGCAGAACTTTTCCAGGCACCGCATCAGCCAGTTGGTTGGCTTCTCGGGGACAAGGGTGATCCACTGTGCACCTGGCTGATGACACCGCTCCGTACGCCCAACACCCCTGCTGAGCTGCGGTACAACGAGAGCCATCAAGCTACCAGGAACATCGTTGAGCACACAATCGGCGTGCTGAAGCAACGGTTCCGCTGTCTCGACCATTCTGGAGGAGTCCTGCAGTACTCGCCTGAGCGCGTCTCCCTCTTCATAGTTGTGTGCTGCATGCTGCATAACCTGGCCATCCTCAGGACCCAGCCAATGCCACCAGGCCTTGGAGCACCACCAGAGGAGGAGGAGGAAGAGGAGGAGGAAGAGGCGGAGGATGATCATCAGCAGCACCAAGGCGGGAGGGCGGCCCACAATGTTGAAACTGGAAGGGCCGTCCGTCAACAACTGATAACAAGCCGCTTCTAGGCCACTGCTGAGGAAATGGCTTCTGCCATTGAGAACAACATGAATGAAACCAACCCGCAACCCCTAAGCCGGCCAAGGCAGCAATGATTCCAAAGACCAAACATGTACATTTTGAATACAAAAACTTATTTATTTCACAAACTCTGTGTGTGTCATTTCCTCATGACAAACTAATAGAAAGAAACACAAAAACACAGTCATTAACATAACTGGTTCTCACAACCTGGAGATAATGTTCAAAAGTTTGACCACGAACCTCGGCCTTTAATAAAAAAATGACCAACATTTTGTCACACCTCCTACTTTTTGCCCTTCGAGGGTGATCTCCTTCCCTTGCGCACTTCCCCCCTTCCCACCCTACTGCTCCTCCGTAATGGGACCCTAGTGGCTGCAGCAAGGCTGGTGGAAGGCTGCTGATTGTCAGAACCTGAGACTGCAGATGCCCTTGAAGGACGGCCTCGACCAGCTCTGGGCCTGGAGGGCCCGGCTGCAGACCGCACCAACTCTGCATGGGCGGCAGCAGTCTGTCCTGCAGGCGGTGGCAAGTGCAGTGGAGAAGTGACAGTGGTGGCAGCAGGAATGCTGTCATCTTGAGAGAGTGATGATGCGGAGATGCCGGTGTTGGACTGGGGTGGACAAAATTGAGAGGTCGCACAACACCAGGTTATAGTCCAACAGTTTTATTTGAAATCACAAGCTTTCGGAACTATCGCTCCTTCCTCAGGTGAAGTAAATTGGATACAGAATCGTCAGAGCATATATAGATGGAAAAAAAAGCATGTGTACTTTACAATTGCAGACCAATAAATTAAATCATCCTGACTATCTGCCGAGGTGTGATAAAGTTAATTAAGTCAGCCAGGAAGGTACCACATCAAAAGACATAGCAAGATACAACTGAGACAATGAGGTGAAGTCGCAGGGGTTCTAACGTGTCAAAAGCTGCCGTCTGTATGTAAATGTAATTCGCACCCCAATACGCCAACATCTTCATGCACAAGTTCGAGCAAGACTTCTTCGCTGCACAGGACCTCCAGCCAACGCTGTACACCAGATACATCGACGACATTTTTTTCCTTTGGACCCATGGTGAAGGATCACTGAAAAGACTACACGATAACATAAACAAGTTCCATCCCACCATCAAACTCACCATGGACTACTCCTCAGAATCGGTCTCATTCCTGGACACACGAATCTCCATCAAAGACGGACACCTCAGCACTTCACTCTACCGCAAGCCCACGGACAACCTCACGATGCTCCACTTCTCCAGCTTCCACCCTAACCATGTTAAAGAAGCCATCCCCTATGGACAAGCCCTGCGAATACACAGGATCTGCTCAGACGAGGAGGAACGCGATGGACACCTACGGACGCTGAAAAACGCCCTCGTAAGAACGGGATATGACGCTCGACTCATCGATCGACAGTTCCGACGGGCCACAGCGAAAAATCGCATAGACCTCCTCAGAAGGCAAACACGGGACACAACCAACAGGGTACCCTACGTCGTCCAGTACTTCCCCGGAGCGGAGAAACTACGACATGTTCTTCGCAGCCTTCAACATGTCATCGATGACGACAAACACCTCGCTAAGGCCATCCCCACGCCTCCACTACTTGCCTTCAAACAGCCGCCTAACCTCAGAAGTACCATCGTTCGCAGCAAATTACCCAGCTTTCAGGATAACAGCGACCACGACACCACACAACCCTGCCATGGCAAACTCTGCAAGACATGCCAGATCATCAACACAGATACCACCATCACACGTGAGGACACTACCCACCAGGTACATGGTACATACTCATGTGACTCGGCCAACGTTGTCTACCTCATACGTTGCAGGAAAGAATGCACCGCGGCATGGTACATCGGCGAGACCATGCAGACACTGAGACAACGTATGAACGAGCACCGCGCAACAATCGCCAGGCAGGATTGTTACCTCCCAGTCGGGGAACACTTCAGCAGTCAAGGACATTCAGCCTCGGATCTGCGGGTAAGCGTTCTCCAAGGCAACCTTAGAAACACACGACAACGCAAAATCATCGAGCAGAAACTGATAGCCAAGTTCTGCACTCATGAAGACGGTCTCAATCGGGATCTTGGGTTTATGTCACGATACATGACGTGATCCGGACTCGAGTCGTCGTTAGCTTGTTCACAGATGTGATTCCCAGTAAAAAAGTAAAAATTTTCCCAGTAAAAAAGTAAATTTTTTTTTTTTTTTTTTTAAAGCTTTTCGTTTTACATACAGACGGCAGCTTTTGACACGTTAGAACCCCTGCGACTTCACCTCATTGTCTCAGTTGTATCTTGCTATGTCTTTTGATGTGGTACCTTCCTGGCTGACTTAATTAACTTTATCACACCTCGGCAGATAGTCAGGATGATTTAATTTATTGGTCTGCAATTGTAAAGTACACATGCTTTTTTTTCCATCTATATATGCTCTGACGATTCTGTATCCAATTTACTTCACCTGAGGAAGGAGCGATAGTTCCGAAAGCTTGTGATTTCAAATAAAACTGTTGGACTATAACCTGGTGTTGTGCGACCTCTCAATCTTGAGAGAGGACAGCAACTCCCTGCTCGACCGACACACTGGCACTCCCACGGGGCAGCACTTCAGCATCCGGAGCAATCTGCTGGAGCACAGATTGCTGGCCTGCTGCGGCGCGGTGAGAGCCCCGGGGAAATGTGTCCGAACCAGCGAGGATGGCAGCAGTCGGTGCTCGCATGGCCTCAATCTGAGTCTGCATGAGAGCAGTCAGAGATTGGATCACGGCAGCCAGTGACTGAATTGCAGCACTAAACATTTGCGTGGCATCCGCCTGTGCTACAGCGAAGTGCTCCACACTCCTTGCCAGTGATTCAATGCATTCGGGCACCCTTCCCACTGCACCCATGAGCTCAGTGTGCATGTCCACCGCCTGGGTGTTCATTTCAGCGATGAGCCGCTCCTCCTCTGCGTCCAGTGCAGTAGGACTCGCTGGCATACTCTCCCTCCGGGGAGAAGGCCCCCGAGCTTCCCTACCCCCATGGCGTTGCTGCAGCCCGCTGGGTCCCGGAGCTTCACCCTCATCAGACCCTTCCCCCCTGCTCCCCTCCAGGGAAGGCGTGTTCCCAGTGTGGGCATGGGCTTCCTCGGGAGAGGGTGGCGCTGATGCTCCGGCTTCATCTTCCTCCTCGGCTGCAGCTTCACTCCCACTGGCAGCTTGAAGGCCCGTCTCCTCAGCTGGTGAATCACCATCTGAAAGCAGGGAGGTACAAGAGTGGCTTTAGCGTGAGGACAGGGGGGCAGTAAGGGAGGAATGAGTGCAGCGATTTAGTAAGTTGGATTGAAAGTGTCAAAGGCTGGTGTTGTGAGGGACAAGTGGAAGGACAGAGGACAAAAAGGTGATGACCTTACCATTGCTGTCCAGAACGGGGTCGGCGTCTCCAGTGGCGACGGGACCGATCACCCGGCTTGCCACAATCCTGTGGACGTGCGCCTCAAGATCGCTGACGGGTTGCAGCTGAGGCTGCCCTCCACCCGTCCATTGCTGCTGTCTCCTATTATGAGATAGCTTGGCCTGCAAGAAAAAGGACGGCGTCTGAGTAAATATACAGCCATGGTCTTGCCTGATGTGCCTCCCATAGGTGAATAGCCCTTACTGTATGCAGCCATGGTCTTGCCTGATGTGCCTCCCATAAGTGAATAGCCCTTACTGTATGCAAAGTGTGGAATGTGCGTGTGTGTTTCATGAGAGGGCCATAGGTGTTGGATGAGTGTTGTGCATTGGGGTTTTAAGACCCTCTGGCCATAGAGTGAGGTTGAGATGGAGGGATGGTGAGGTATTGAAAAAAAGCCACTCACCCTGATGACCCGAGTGAGGTCGTTGGACTTTTTTCGACATTGTATATGGGTCCTGGGCACCATGCTCCTGGAAGAGATGCTCTGAGCCACCTCCCTCCACACTCTTTTGTACTCGCGCGGCAAAGGCCTCCTGCCACTCTCAGGGAAGAGTATAGATCTTCTGCGCTCCACCGTGCCAACCAGAGCATCCAAGGCCCGCTCGCTGAAGTGCTGAGCTCGTTCTCTCACCCTCTCCATAGTCCTTGGCTGGAAGATTTAGGCACAGGTCTCTCCAGGCCGAGATTCAAGGCTCCAATAAGCAGGGTATGGCTGGAGAGCAAGATCGACCCTCCCCTTCAAGAACTGTCCGGCGCCAGTGTGTCTGTGTTCCATCGCTAACTGACAGCACCTGCGCTGCGCCTGCGCTCTGAGTTAGCGCCTCGCTCCTCGGCCTTTGCGCCTTAAGACAGGTGTGTAGCGCCTGATTTCGCGCTCCAATCACCTCCAGGGGCGATAAAAGGCAAGTTTGCAGTCGAAGGCGATAATTAGCGCCAGGCGCCAATCTTGGTGCCTGGCCGATAATTGCGCCCCAAATGGGGCGATACTGAATTTCTCCCCCATGGAGACCAGAATTGTGCACAGTGTTCCAAGTGTGGTCTAACCAAGGTATATGGAGACCAGAGCTGTGCACAGTGCTCCAGGAGTGGTCTAACCAAGGGTTTATGGAGACCAGGACTGTGCACAGTGCTCCAAGTGTAGTCTAACCAAGGTATATGGAGACCAGAACTGTGCACAGTGCTCCAAGTGTGGTCTCACCAAGGTATATAGAGACCAGAACTGTGCACAGTGCTCCAAGTGTGGTCTAACCAAGGCATATGGAGATCAGAACAGTGCACAAAGCTCCAAGTGTGGTCTAACCAAGTTATATGGAGACCAGAACTGTGCACAGTGCGCCAAGTGTGGTCTAACCAAGTTATATGGAGACCAGAACTGTGCACAGTGCTCCAAGTGTGGTCTAACCAAGGTATATGGAGAGCAGAACTGTGCACATTGCTCCAGGAGTGGTCTAACCAAGGTATGTGGAGACCAGAACTGTGCACAGTGCTCCAAGTGTGGTCTAACCAAGGTATATGGAGACCAGAGCTGTGCACAGTGCTCCAAGTGTGGTCTATCCAAGGCTCAATACAAGTTACACTTTCATTCACAGCAATCAGTTGAGGTTTTGTAAAATGACCCCGGTTATCGCTCTGCAGTTTATAGACGGAACACCAATCCCGGGATCAAGACGTGATCAGCAACGTGCCATCAGAACAAAAAGCAACCATGTCTACAGCTCCAATCACGACCTCAGCACGTCCCAAAGCGCTTCACAGCCAATGAAGTACCTTCTGAAGTTTAGTCCCGGCGGCAAAATAGGAAAATGCAAAATACCAACATTTTGATCCGGAAATTGTGACTCCGAAGGGCTATCAAAAATGGTGCATTTATCAGGAGTTTGACCAGCCTGAAGAATGACCATGGACAGTATGCAGAATAAAACTACGAACCTCAGTGTTTGAAGGAGCTTGAGGAATATGTGGGGGGTGGTGTTTTTGTGTCAGCTTCACCTCTGACTTCTGAGCGGTTCGAATCGCTCCCACGCCCTTGGTTCTAGACCTTGGACTTATTTAGGGGTTGTGATACAAAAGGTGCAGCAGACATAGATACATAGATACATAGAAGATAGGAGCAGGAGTAGGCCATCCGGCCCTTCGAGCCTGCTCCGCCATTTAATGAGATCATGGCTGATCCTTCAATTCAGTATCCCGTCCCCGCCTTCTCTCCGTAACCCTTAACCCCTTTTGCCTGTAGAAATATATCTAATTCCCTCTTAAATATATTTAATGAGCTGGCGTACACTGCCCTCTGTGGCAATGAGTTCCACAGGTTCACCACCCTCTGAGTGAAGAAATTCCCCCTCATTTCTGTCCTAAATGGTTTAGCCCTTATCCTTAAATTATGTCCTCTAGTTCTGTTCTCACCCGCCAAGGGAAACATTCCTTCTGCATCTAGTCCGTCTAGACCTGTCAGAATTTTATACACTTCTATGAGGTCCCCTCTCAATCTTCTAAACTCCAGTGTGTACATCCCTAAACTACATAGTCTCTCCTCATAGGTCAATCCCGCCATTCCTGGTATCAGCCTGGTGAATCGCCGCTGCACCCCCTCCATGGCAAGAACATCTTTCCTCAGATGAGGCGACCAAAACTGTACACAGTACTCGAGGTGTGGCCTCACCAGTGCCCTGTACAGCTGCAGCAAGGTATCCCTGTTCCTGTATTCCAACCCTTTTGCTATGAAGGCCAGCATACCGTTTGCCTTCTTGACCGCCTGTTGCACCTGCATGCTCGCCTTCAGTGACTGGTGTACAAGAACACCCAGGTCTCTCTGGGTTATGATGCAAGAAACTTTGATCTTTATTTCAGAAAGTAAAACACAACACAAACACTCTTAACACTCTAAGGGGGAGAAATTCATTTGGGGCACAATTATCGGCCGGGCGCAAAGATTAGCGCCTGGCGCTAATTATCGCCACCGACTGCAAACTTGACTTTTATCGCCCCTGGAGGTGATTGGAGCGCTAAATCAGGCGCTTCACACCTGTCTTAAGGCGCAAAGGCCGAGGAGCAAGGCGCTACCTCAGAGCGCTGGCGAAGCTCATGTAATGTCAGTCAGCAATGGAACACACACACAATGGCATGGGCCAGTTCTTAAAGGGGATGGTTAATCTTGCTTTCCATCCACATCCTGCTCATTGCAGCCTTGAATCTCGGCCTGGAGAGACTTGCACATCAAATCTGCTGGAACGAACAATGGAGAGTACCAGGCCAAGATCTCAGAGTGATGCCCCCACAATCTCTGCTAAATCGATACAAGGAATGGCAAATCAAAATGAACCTGCAAAGTGCTGCTCAGTACCCAAAACTCCTTCACACAACGTTGAATCTCTCCAGAAGTCTCTCCCTCTCTCTCTCAGAATGCGTAGTTCAAAAATGGCACCAACAATAAAAGGCAGGAAGTGGTCACCTTTAAATAGCGCTCCCCCTTTCCCTTCATGACTGCAGAACGCTCCCCTCAACCTGTCGTTGCTAGCGTCAGGCGGTAAGGCAGGGGGCGCCACTCAATATCCGCTCCGGGACGATACCGGGGCGTTGCGCACTCGAGTGACGTCACGATCTGCCGGCGCAGGAGATCGTGGCGGTAGTGTTTAGCGCCGCCGCAAAATGTCCAGTTAATTTCGCGAGCGGCGCAAACTTTGCCGCGCCTGGGCGCTAGATGCTTTGCGCCCCATTAGCGCCCTCTTAAGGCGCTAACGGGAGGCGCAACCAACTGAATTTTTCCCCCTAAAAGTGGGGAACACTTCGGTACAAGCGAGTGTAAGGTTTCCAAAATTTACAGATCCCCAAAACCTAAGAAAATGGACTTTGGAACTACCTCAGAGTGATAATATTGTATTTGGGCTTAACCTAAGAGACTGTAAGACCAAAAACCAAGTTTTGGCATTTTAAAACTATGCCTGGGCCTGTAAAGGAACAAAAGGTGGGGTCGACCTCTGTAAAAGCAGTTTTTGGGTATTGCAGTTAATTGCAATGTCTGGGGAACCGGGATGACCTCATTCAAAGCCCCAGCAAGCATTAACATTTTGACAATAGACCCTAGGAGAAGACAGTCCCACCCAAAACAACAGGTCCCATCAAACCGATTACAGGGCCCATCAGGAAACATGCATAATACAGAGCACCCAGGACTAGGTTATAGATCAGCCTCGGAACCCAAAACACAAAACCAATCACCAGCAATCAGCCAAGGAGATCGACAGGATGCAAACCATCCCAAAACCCATTTGACACTTACAGAGCAGTTATTGGTAGCAGGCCCACCAAATTCAGACAATGAACTGAACAGATTTGGCGGGTAGATAAGGCCATATTCAATGGGTGAGATTGAAGGCCTGTTAAAACCCAGTTAACGTGCTAGTAAATCGTTACCGATTTACGAGCCCGCCAAAACTAGACAATGAATCGAGTAGATTTGGCGGGTAGATAAGGCCACTTCAATTCTGTACAATTGAAGGCCCACCAAGCACACAGCAGGAAACAGAAGAAGAGAGAGAAACACCACAGTTCAAAGTCGTTGGGCCGAGCAGTCAGTCGCAACCGGTGGTCATCAGAAGGAGGAGAGACCAGGAAGAAGAAGGCCCGAGCTGGAAGCGAGTCGGCATCGCTCACCACTCAGACACACCTGAGTCCAGCTGGCGAAGACACCACCTCGACGGACCTCCAACAACGGTCCCAACACAGTCACCCGGAGCAACAAGTCACCGACGGCTCCACGAGGTCGACCGACACACCAAACAAGGCCTAAAGCCATCACGGAAACCAAAGGCCTCACGAAACCAACAACCGCGCATTACCCCCAACTGACTGGGTAATCGCAGGCCACCGCGACCAACAAAGACCAACTCCAGGGAAGAAAACCCGAAGAATCGCAAAGTTTCCACACTACAAACTACTCCTGACTTACCCCAGGGTAAGATTTTCCCCAAAGACTCTAAGTCCTGTTGCTCAACTAAAGAAATTGGGTCCTCACCAGATAAATCCACAAGGACATCCTACCGCATCAGCGGACTCGCGAAGACTGACCAAAGGCCCAGGTGACGTCCTCTACCCCGTACGGGGTACGGCAGACACTAACCGCCATAAACAGCGAACCCCAAAAACCGCGATTTAGCCCAACTGTCAAAGGATTGGTGAGCATTATCCCTGGTCCTTCAAAACCTAACTTAGCTAGTAAAGTGGGGTTGGGAGGGGTGAAGTATTGTTCTACTGTCATTTCCCTCGCTTGTACTGAAGTGTTCCTCACCTTTAGAGTGATAAGAGTGTTATTATTTGTGTCTTACCTTTGAATAAAGATTGAAGTTCTTCATCAAACTCAGTTGCCTGCTGCACCTTTTGTATCACAACCCCCAAATAAGTCCAAGGTCTAGAACCAAGGGAGTGGGAGCGATTCGAACCGTTCAGAAGTCAGAGGTAAAGCTGACTCAAAATCACCACCCCCTACAGAGGGAAATAACATTGGAAGAATACTTCACCCCTCCCAATCCCACTTCACTAGCTAGTTTGGACTCCAGAGGACAGGGATGATACTCACCAGAATCCTCGACAGTTAGGTTAGTTCGCGGTTTTGGGGTTCGCTCTATATGTCGGTTGGTGTCTGCCGTACCCCGTACGCGGTAGAGGACTTCAACTGCCTATCTGGTCAGTCTTCGTGAGTCCGCTGATACGGTAGGGTGCGTATTGGATCTATCAGGTGAGTACCCACTTTTCCTTGGTTTAGAAGTAGGGTTTAGAGTTTTTTAGGGGAAAATCTTACCCAGGGGTAAGTCAGGAGTAGATTGTAGAGTGGAAACTTTGCGGATCTTCGGGTTTTCTTCGAGTTGGTTTACTTCGGTCGCGGTGGCCCAAATATTGGTACTTGGTGTTCGGTTGGTTGTTTCGTGAGGGCCTTGTTGCCGCGAGGTGTCCGATGGTCACTGAGGCGGCCGTTCTGGCTTCTTCTCGTGTCGGCCTACTTTGTTGGATGGTCTGGCCTTCGAGCTGTCGACCTCCTGGCAGGACACGGAACGCTGAACGGTGTTGGTTTTAGAACTGTGTTGCGGAGAATGCCTCCGTCGATGTCTTCTTGTTCTTCCTTCCTCTTCTTTTTCAGGTTTGAGAACGGGCCTTCAATTATACCCATTGAAGCTCCCTTATCTGCGCGCCAAATCAGGTCTCGGTCTTTGTTAGATTTTGGCGGGCTCGTCAACGGTAACTGGTTTGTTAAGGTGTGAAGTGGTTCCGGGATTGCCCCATCCTGTCGATTTACCACTTAATCGGAGTTTGATTGTCCTTATGTTTTGGGTTTCTTGACTAGGCCAAGGATTTCTACAGAGTAGGCCGAAGTAATCTGTTTTATGCATGTTTTAATAGAAACATAGAAACATAGAAAATAGGTACAGGAGTAGACCATTCGGTCCTTCGAGCCTGCACCGCCATTCAATGCGTTCATGGCTGAACATGCTACCTCAGTACCCCATTCCTGCTTTCTCGCCATACCACTTGATCCCCTTAGTTGTGAGTGTTATATCTAACTCCCTTTTGAATATATTTAGCGAACTGGCCTCAACAACCTTCTGTGGAAGAGAATTCCATAGATTCACCACTCTCTGGGTGAAGAAGTTCCTCCTCAGCTCAGTCCTAAATGGCTTCCCCTTAATCCTTAGACTGTGACCCCTGGTTCTAGTTTTCCCTACCATTGGGAACATTCTGCCCGCATCTAATTTGTCTAAACCAGTCAGGATTTTAAATGTCTCTATAAGATCCCCCCTCATTCTTCTGAACTCCAGAGGATACATAGAATCTAGGAGCAGGAGTAGGCCATTCGGCCCGTCGAGCCTGCTCCGCCATTCAATACGATCATGGCTGATCATCCAAATCCAGTACCCTGTCCCTGCTTTAATCCCCACAGTACAGATATCACACCCTACCCCCGTAACCCCACGTATTTAATTCCCCCTAACATATCCCATCCTATCCCCATAACCCCACATATTTAATCCCCCCTAACACTAAGGGTCAATTTATCATAGCCAAATCAACCTAACCCACACATTTTTGGACTGTGGGAGGAAACCGGAGCACCCGGAGGAAACCCACGCAGACACGGGGAGAATGTGCAAACTCCACACAGACAGTCACCCGAGGTCAGATTCGAACCCGGGTCTCTGGCGCTGTGAGGCACCAGTGCTAACCACAAGTTCAGTTGACCCAATCTTTCTTGATATGTCAGTCCGGCCATCCCAGGAATCAATCTAGTGAACCTTCGCTGCACTCCCTCAATAGCAAGAATGTCCTTCCTTAAGTTAGGAGACCAAAACTGCGCACAATACTCCAGGTGTGGCCTCATCAAGGCCCTGTACAACTGTAGCATCACCTCCCTACTCCTGTACTCAAATCCCCTTGCTATGAAGGCCATCATTCCGTTTGCTTTCTTGACTGCCTGCTGCACTTGCATTCCCACCTTCAGTGACTGATGTACCATGACGCCCAGGTCTCGTTGCACGTCCCCTTTCCCTAATCTGCCACCATTCAGGTAATAGTCCGCCTCTCTATTTTTACCACCAAAGTGGATAACCTCACATTTATCCACATTGTACTTCATCTGCCATACATTTGCCCATTCACCCAACCTGTCCAAGTCACTCTGTAGCCTCCTAGCATCCTCCTCATTGTTCACACTGCCTCCCAATTTAGTGTCATCCGCAAATTTGGAGATATTACATTTAATCCCTTCGTCCAAATCATTAATATATAATGTAAACAGCTGGGGTCCCAGCACCGAACCCTGCGGTACCCCGCTGGTCACTGCCTGCCATTCTGAAAAGTACCCATTTACTCCTACTCTTTGTTTCCTGTGTGCCAACCAGTTCTCAATCCACGTCAACACATTACCCCCAATCCCATGTGCTTTAACTTTGCTCACCAATCTCTTGTGTGGGACCTTGTCGAAGGCCTTCTGAAAGTCCAAATACACCACATCTACTGGTTCCCCCCTGTCCACCCTATTGGAAACATCCTCAAAAAATTCCAGAAGATTTGTCAAGCATGATTTCCCTTTCACAAATCCATGCTGACTTGGACCTATCATGTCGCCACTTTCCAAATGGTCTGTTATGACATCTTTAATAATTGCTTCCATCATTTTACCCACGACCGATGTCAGGCTGACCGGTCTATAATTCCCTGCTTTCTCCCTCCCTCCTTTTTTAAAAAGAGGGGTTACATTGGCCACCCTCCACTCCATCGGAACTGATCCAGAGTCTAAGGAATGTTGGAAAATGATCGTCAATGCATCCACTATTTCCAAGGCCACCTCCTTAAGTACTCTGGGATGCAGACCATCAGGCCCCGGGGATTTTTCAGCCTTCAGTCCCATCAATTTCCCCAATACCTTTTCCCGACTAATAAGGATTTCGCTCAGCTCCTCCCTCTTACCAGATCCTCTGACCCCTTTTATTTCCGGCAGGTTGTGTGTGTCCTCCACAGTAAACACCGAACCAAAGTACTTGTTCAATTGATCTGCCATTTCCTTGTTCCCCATTACGACTTCCCCTGTTTCCGACTGCAGGGGACCTACGTTTGTTTTTACTAACCTCTTTCTTTTTACATATTTATAGAAGCTTTTGCAGTCCATTTTAATGTTCTCTGCAAGCTTCCTTTCATATTTTATTTTCCCTGCCCTAATCAAACCCTTCGTCCTCCTCTGCTGAGTTTTGAAGTTCTCCCAGTCCCCGGGTTTGCTGCTACTTCTGGCCAATTTGTATGCAACTTCCTTGGTTTTAATACTATCCCTGATTTCCCTTGTTAGCCATGGTTGAGCCACCTTCCCTTTTTTATTTTTACGCCAGACCGGGATGTACAATTGTTGTAGTTCATCCATGCGATCTCTAAATGTCTGCCATTGCCCTTCCACTGATAGCCCCTTAAATATCGCTTGCCAATTTAACCTCGCCAATTCACGCCTCATACCCTCAAAGTTGCCCTTATTTAAGTTCTGGACCATGGTCTCTGACTTAACTGTTTCCTTCTCCATCCTAATGTAGAACTCCACCATACTATGGTCACTCTTCCCCAGGGGGCCTCGTACCACAAGATTGCTGATTAGTCCCTCCTCATTACACAACACCCAGTCCAGGATGGCCTCCCCTCGAGTTGGTTCCTCAACATATTGGTTTAGGAAACCATCCCTTAAACACTCCAGGAAATCCTCCTCCACTGTATTGCTTCCAGTTTGAGTAGCCCAATCTATATGCATATTAAAGTCACCCATGATAACTGCCGTGCCTTTTTTGCACGCACCTCTGATTTCCTGTTTCATACCCTCCCCCACCTCACTACTGCTGTTTGGAGGTCTGTACACAACTCCCACTAACGTTTTCTGCCCTTTGGTGTTCTGCAGCTCAACCCATATTGATTCCACATCCTCCAAGCTGATGTCCTTCCTAGCTATTGCATTAATCTCCTCTTTAACCAGCAATGCTACCCCACCCCCTTTTCCTTTTATTCTATCCTTTCTGAATGTTGAATACCCCTGGATGTTCAGTTCCCAGCCTTGATTGTTCTGGAGCCACGTCTCTGTAATCCCAATCACATCGTATCCGTTAACATCTATTTGCACAGTCAATTCATCCACCTTATTACGGATACTCCTTGCATTAAGACACAGAGCCTTTAGGCTTGTTTTATTAACATCCTTTGTCCTTTTAGACTTATGATTTAGTATGGCCCTTTGTGTTTCTTGCCTTTGTTTACTCGGCCTTCCCCTATTGTTTCTCACCCTTCTAACATTTGTTTCTGACTGCATATTACTTCCCCCTGTTTCGCTACATAGGTTCCCATTCCCCTGCCATATTAGTTTAAATCCTCCCGAACTGCTTTAGCAAATATTACCCCGAGGACATCGGTTCCAGTCCTGCCCAAGTGCAGACCGTCCCTTTTGTACAGGTCCCACTTCCCCCAGAACTGGTTCCAATGCCTCAGGAATTTGAATCCCTCCCTCCTGCACCACTGCTCAAGCCACGTATTCAATCTCACTATCCTGTTCTCTCTATTCTGATTAGCACGTGGCCCTGGTAGCAATCCAGAGATTACTACCTTAGAGGTCCTACTTTTTAATTTAGCTCCTAGCTCCCTAAATTCTGCTTGTACATAGATACATAGAAGATAGGAGCAGGAGTAGGCCATCCGGCCCTTCGAGCCTGCTCCGCCATTTAATGAGATCATGGCTGATCCTCCAATTCAGTATCCCGTCCCCGCCTTCTCTCCGTAACCCTTAACCCCTTTTGCCTGTAGAAATATATCTAATTCCCTCTTAAATATATTTAATGAGCTGGCGTACACTGCCCTCTGTGGCAATGAGTTCCACAGGTTCACCACCCTCTGAGTGAAGAAATTCCCCCTCATTTCTGTCCTAAATGGTTTAGCCCTTATCCTTAAATTATGTCCTCTAGTTCTGTTCTCACCCGCCAAGGGAAACATTCCTTCTGCATCTAGTCTGTCTAGACCTGTCAGAATTTTATACACTTCTATGAGGTCCCCTCTCAATCTTCTAAACTCCAGTGTGTACATCCCTAAACTACATAGTCTCTCCTCATAGGTCAATCCCGCCATTCCTGATATCAGCCTGGTGAATCGCCGCTGCACCCCCTCCATGGCAAGAACATCTTTCCTCAGATGAGGCGACCAAAACTGTACACAGTACTCGAGGTGTGGTCTCACCAGTGCCCTGTACAGCTGCAGCAAGGTATCCCTGTTCCTGTATTCCAACCCTTTTGCTATGAAGGCCAGCATACCGTTTGCCTTCTTGATCGCCTGTTGCACCTGCATGCTCGCCTTCAGTGACTGGTGTACAAGAACACCCAGGTCTCTCTGTACTTCCCCCTCTCCCAATTTATTGCCATTTAAATAATAATTTGCCCTCCCGTTCCTGCACCCAAGGTGGATAACTTCGCACTTGTCCACATTATAGTGCATCTGCCATTTATCCGCCCAATCACCCAGTCTGTCCAAATCGCTCTGGAGCTTCCTGGACTCCTCCTCTGAGCCCACCCCCCCTCCTAGTTTAGTGTCGTCTGCAAATTTGGAAATGCTGCATCCGACTCCCTGATCCAGGTCATTAATGTAAATTGTGAACAGCTGGGGACCCAGGACAGATCCCTGTGGTACCCCACTTGTTACTGCCTGCCATTCAGAAAATGAGCCGTTTATTCCAACTCTCTGTTTTCTATCTGACAGCCAGTTCTCTATCCACGTCAATACTTTCCCCTTTATCCCATGAGCTTCAATTTTCCCTGCTAATCTTTTATGTGGGACCTTATCGAAGGCCTTTTGGAAGTCCAGGTACACCACATCTACTGGCTCTCCCCCATCTATTTTACCAGTTACTCCCTCAAAAAATTCTAATAGATTAGTCAAGCACGATTTACCCTTTGTAAATCCATGTTGACTCTGTCCTATCCTGTCCCCATTTGCTAAGTGCTCCGCTATTTCATCCTTAATGATGGACTCCAGCATTTTGCCCACAACTGATGTAAGGCTTACAGGTCTGTAATTACCTGCTTTTTCCCTACCCCCCTTTTTGAATAGTGGGGTAACGTTAGCTACCCTCCAATCCATGGGCACTGTTCCCGAGTCTAATGAATTCTGAAAAATCATACTTAGTGCATCCGCTATCTCTAGGGCCACCTCTTCCCGCTTTTTACCTATATCGTTGGTACCTACATGCACCACGACAGCTGGCTGTTCACCCTCCCTCTTCAGAATGTTCTGCAGCCGCTCCGAGACATCCTTGACCCTTGCACCAGGGAGGCAACATACCATCCTGGAATCTCGGTTGCGGCCACAGAAACTCCTGTCTATTCCCCTTACAATTGAGTCCCCTATCACTATAGCCCTACCACTCTTTTTCCCGCCCTGCTGTGCAGCAGAGCCAGCCATGGGCTCTGTAACTTGGGGTGGAGACTGTTTTTCCTCGGGTTTATTGTGAGGATGCTAATGTCTGATAGGGGCCGATTTAAACTCCCAGCGAGGTCATGTGGTTCCCCAGACAGTTTCCATTAGCTCCAATACCCAAACTGGTTTTACAGAGGTTGAGCCCACCTCCCTTCATAACCTTTTCTCCCTTACAAGCCCAGACATGTTTTAAAAATACCAAATCTCTGTTTTTGCTCAAAATGTCCTTCGGTTAGGCCCAATGCTCTTCACCACCCTGTAATAGCTAGAAAAGAGTCCAAAGTCCTTTTCCTTAGTGTTTTTCTCAGAGTTTGGGGGATCTGTGAATTTTGAGAATCTTACAGTCCCCCCTCTGATACTTTACTCGCTCGAGTATCGTACTGGGTGAGCAAAATTCCTGATCCCCGAGAGCCAACCTTCCCCCGTATTTAACCTATCTAAAGACCAAAACACACATTTCCCTTTAGGTGTAGTGTTCAGATACAGACACAGGTAAGAATTCAGTTACTTTCACATCCAAGCACAGAGGGGGTCCAACACCCCTGCACCACTTGGAAAAACACAGTACATACATAGTAAAAAATAATACACGGTCACAAAAACTTTATTCATTTTAATAAAAACAATTAAGGCTCGCCCTAAACCTGGCCATAGGCTTTATTGTAATGCTGGTTCCATGCTTTCTCATGTCGGGATTGGAGAGCTCTGTCATAGATACATAGAACAGTACAGCACAGTACAGGCCCTTCGGCCCTCGATGTTGTGCCGAGCATTGTCCGAGACCAAGATCAAGCTATCACACTCCCTATCACTCTGGTGTGCTCCATGTGCTTTTTGTGCACAGTAAGTAGAGAACTATACCAAGCTGGCAGACCGCTAAAATGTGGGAAGCCATTCTGATCCAGGAAGGGACCTCTATATTTTCGAAAATATCCCACCAGGGTGGAATTATGATGCCCGAAATCTCAGCCGCTATCTCGACTGTCTTTTGTTCCAGAGTGTAGAAATGTTTTTGTGATACTTGTACTGCTTTGAGTAGGGCGGTAAGGTGTTCAGGCAGAGGGGGAATCTTATAGCCGAAGAAGGTGACATAGTTTTGCAGGTTGGTAATGTTTTCCCTGACAGTGAGGTGAACAGTGGAGGGTTCAGGAATGGGGACAATCCGTTCCTGGGCCACTTGAACTTCTGCCTCGGGTTTAAAGCAGAAACTGCTGTCACTCACCGGACACCAAATGTGCTGTCCATGCTGGTAGTGGGGCGCACTTGTGGTGACACAATATGTCCCACCCCCTATGAATGCTACCTGTGGGGGAACATGGCCGTGTGCCATTACCTCCATGGTACAATTGATAGGTCGTGCGCCAGCAGCTTTAAACCCGCACTGTGGTCTAGAATAGGCGTTCAAGTGCTGGGGACACAGTATTATGCGTGAACCCCGGCTCCGGCACCCGGAGAGGTCAGTACCTGTCATGGCGTGCTCCCACTTTATGACATAAGGTGGGACCGCTGCAAAACGGACGTGTGCACCCCCTTGAATGATTCCAATGTTCTCCACCCTGTATACCGGTATGGGTCAGGCTGTCCCACCCATGACCGGCATCCTCACTACTATCCCCATAATAGAGTGATTGGAACGCCCGCAATCTACTGGGACAGGGTAGGCTTCAGAGGCTAGGCGGAGCTGACACGGGCTCAGTGAATTGCTGAACGGGTGGAGGGCTGCGAGGTGTTTGTTGCTAATCCAGGAGGGGACTAAACCTTGTTTTAAATCCTCCAGGTTGCTGCGGCCCTCGCCCAGCAACCATGCCCCGTACAGCACACACACCTCATTCTGTGCAGCCTGATCCGAAGCCTTCCTGTCCACCCGTATGAGGGCATTCACTGTTTTAGCATGTCTCTCCAGCTCAGCGATAATCTCTTTTAGATGACCGTCATAGCTTGGTCCTCGTGTAGCTCTGAGCCTACCACTGTGTTCCCGTCCATTAGGATCTTTCTTAACTGGGTTTTTAAACCAGTTATCTGTGTTTGTAGCTCTATGTCATCTAGGCTGTTTATTACTGAGGATCCTGTATTATATGTTGTGAAAATATCATTCCAGGTCCCCCTTCTTTGTCTCCCTGCGCCCATGGTGCGCTCTGCGTGTAATCTGTACAGTTCTGCTTTTTCAACGTTGGCAAAGTCGAATTCATAGAATTTTCTAGACATTTCCTTTAGCAGGGCCTGGTATAGCTGTTCTGTCTCCTTAGGACACCATTTAGGTAAGTGTACCTCGGTAAGGTTTAATATTACTGAAGCTAGTGTACCCCCTGGTAGAGTACCTTTTCGGTCGGTACTAGGACTAGCCCATTCTCTGGTCCCTTGGTGGTGGTAGGACACCTCTCCTCTACTGTCCGTGAGGTCGTGGTCGTGGGCAGGGGCTTTCGGGGGCGGGCCACTAGTTCGGTGGCATTGAATGGGGTCGGGGAGTGTGGGAGCGCGCACACATGTAGGCTAGAATCCCACCCCATCCCCTCCCCGGCGTCTTGCCATTGTCTGGAGAAGATGATGGATATGCCTGTGGGGCTTTCCCTGACCCCCACATACAAACATAGACTCCCTGTTCCGACTCCCACCACTTATCCCAACACACACTCACTCCCCCTTGGGTCCCTGTGATTGTCCGGTGGGTGTCGTTCCCTAATCTTTCCCAGTCGGCTGTACGGTCCCCTGCGTCCCTGCTCAGCTTCCTGAGCCACCACCACCTATTCAGGGGAATTCGTCCCTTACAGGTAAGGCACACACGCCTCCCCTCGGTGACACTGACCCTTGTGGCAACGACCTGTACTCTGGGGCATGGGAGGGAGGCCTCCCCGTACGTGAACCCGGGCTGGCTGGAGTATTTAGTAGAGTTGGACCCCAGCCACCCTGGCCACCTTCCCTCGTGGAAGTAGATGGCGAGCTCCTCCACTCCCCGCTCGCCACCCCCTGCGGTGACGACCGGTGCTCTCTCTCCCGAGCACCCATAGATGTGGGAGTCCTCCACGTCTTCTTAAAGGGATGGACCAAAACCCGTTGGACATGTCCAGCACTGTGAAGGTGGTCGCAGATGCTGGGATACTTCCAATGAGGTCGGCAACGGCTGCTACCGTGGGTGCACAGGCGGGGATGTTACGGTTGAGTACCCGATAGTCCACTGTGGCCCTCCAGGAGTTGTCCGGTTTTCTAACCGGCCACAGTGGGGAGTTTACATGGGTGGCTATCGGTCTCAGCACCCCCTGCTTTACTAAGGAGGCCATGGCTGCTTCCATGTCTACTTCCGCCTCCCTGGGGAAGTTATACTGCTTCTGTGGTCGGGTCATGGGGTCTCCACTGACACTAACCCCGACCCCGTTGACCCTCCCACAGTCGTGCTTGTGAGTGGCAAATGCTGCGAGGTGTGTCGCACAAATGGCTGGTACTCCACCGGAGTGTTACTGACCATTTGCTCGAGGTCGTAACCTTCCTTTGGTTTTAGGGTGCACAAGGTCCCCTTGCCCTGTTTCCCTGGGATGACTGCCACTTCACTCTCTCTACCCACACATGCTCCCCACAGACAGTGGTTCCTCAGATCCACTAAAACCCTGTGGCCTGTGATAAAGTCGGCCCCCAGGATCCCCGTCCCCTCTATCTCCCATTTCATCAGGACACAGGTCCACCTGGTGTGGAGAGTCCCTAAACGAATGGACAGCGGGATGGAGAACGAGCCAGCCTGCTCGTTACCTGTGAATCCCACTAAACTGTACGGGACCCCGTTAGACAGAGGTGAGGCTGTGGGATTCTCTGAATAGACTATGGTGCTGGAGGCTCCAGTATCTAACAGATAAGTCCCTTTCACCTTTTCCACCTCCATCCTAACGAGTGTTCTCTTCCAAGCGTCGTACTCCAGGGGACACAGGTAGACAGGCTGCGCTGGCTCTAGTCATAAGCCTGTGTTTGGTGGGGCAGATGAGGTCACTGTCCCAGTGGCTGTGGCTACCTTTCCTGGGCCAGTTAACAAGGCTCGAATCGCTTCTACGACCGAGTCTACCGTGTGGGGAGAGGTTGGGGTTTCTACCTTTGGGGCAGGGGCTGGGGAATTCTTTCCTAGGTTATCCTTCCATGGATTCCTACAGTCCTTCCTCCAATGCCCACTCTTCCCGCACCCGAAGCAGTTACGCTTCGTGTCGGAAGGGTTACCCCCTTCCTGGTGCCACTGTTTCTTACCCTGGCTGGGTTTTATCTCATGCACCTTCCCCTTGGGAGGATGCTCTTCTGCCCCTCTACTGTTTCGGTAAGCTAGGGTCAGTTGTCTGACCATTGTCTCCTCGGTGCCCCGGGGGTTCCTTGGGTCAAACCACAGCTCGGCCTTGGCTCTGATCCGTGGCAAGCTGTTTGCCACCAGACTTCGGAGCCAGTGGGCCAGCTCATCCTGAGTCAGGTGAGCCCTGTCGAGAACCCCATTACAGGCACTCCTGTACACCGGCCACAGTCGGTCTGCGAAAGCCTGTGGGGTCTCCCCTACAAGCTGTGTAGTCTTCTCCACCCTGGAGAAAGGACGACCACCATTCGTTCCCATGGCCTCCAGAACTCCCTCTCTGATAGCAGCATATCCACCCTGCCCTCTTTTACTCTCTGCGGAGAGGGACTGGTAGATTTAGCTGTCCAGTGAGAACACTGGGGTCCAGTACTGGTGGGTACGGGTCTGTCACTGTATAACACTGGGGTACAGTATTGGTGGGTACGGGTCTGTCGCTATATAACACTGGGGTACAGTACTGGTGGGTACAGGTCTGTCACTGTATAACACTGGGGTACAGTACAGGTGGGTGCATGTCTGTCACTATCACACTGGGGTACAGTACTGGTGGGTACAGGTCTGTCACTGTATAACACTGGGGTACAGTACTGGTGGGTACAGGTCTGTCGCTGTATAACACTGGGGTACAGTACTGGTGGGTACAGGTCTGTCACTGTATAACACTGGGGTACAGTACTGGTGGGTACAGGTCTGTCACTGTGCAACACTGGGGGACAGTACTGGTGGGTACAGGTCTGTCACTGTATAACACTGGGGTACAGTACTGGTGGGTGCAGGTCTGTCACTGTATAACACTGG
>JASTWF010001004.1:0-137726 GCA_030390025.1 Squalus acanthias
TACTGTTCAGATCTACCCTGACCTACACTCCTGTACTGTTCTAGATCTACCCCTGACCCACACTCCTGTACTGTTCTAGATCTACCCCTGACCCACACTCCTGTACTGTTCTAGATCTACCCCTGACCCACACTCCTGTACTGTTCTAGATCTACCCTGACCTACACTCCTGTACTGTTCCAGATCTACCCCTGACCCACACTCCTGTACTGTTCTAGATCTACCCCTGACCCACACTCCTGTACTGTTCTAGATCTACTCCTGACCCACACTCCTGTACTGTTCTAGATCTACCCCTGACCCACACTCCTGTACTGTTCCAGATCTACCCCTGACCCACACTCCTGTACTGTTCTAGATCTACCCCTGACCCACACTCCTGTACTGTTCTAGATCTACTCCTGACCCACACTCCTGTACTGTTCTAGATCTACCCCTGACCCACACTCCTGTACTGTTCTAGATCTACCCCTGACCCACACTCCTGTACTGTTCTAGATCTACCCCTGACCCACACTCCTGTACTGTTCTAGAGCTACTCCTGACCCACACTCCTGTACTGTTCTAGATCTACCCCTGACCCACACTCCTGTACTGTTCTAGATCTACCCTGACCCACACTCCTGTACTGTTCTAGATCTACCCTGACCCACACTCCTGTACTGTTCTAGATCTACCCTGACCCACACTCCTGTACTGTTCCAGATCTACCCTGACCCACACTCCAATACTGTTCCAGATCTACCCTGACCCACACTCCTGTACTGTTCCAGATCTACCCTGACCCACACTCCTGTACTGTTCCAGATCTACCCTAACCACACTCCTGTACTGTTCCTAGATCTACCCTGACCCACACTCCTGTACTGTTCCAGATCTACCCCTGACCCACACTCCTGTACTGTTCTAGATCTACCCCTGACCCACACTCCTGTACTGTTCTAGATCTACCCCTGACCCACACTCCTGTACTGTTCTAGATCTACCCTGACCCACACTCCTGTACTGTTCCAGATCTACCCCTGACCCACACTCCTGTACTGTTCTAGATCTACCCCTGACCCACACTCCTGTACTGTTCTAGATCTACCCTGACCCACACTCCTGTACTGTTCTAGATCTACCCCTGACCCACACTCCTGTACTGTTCCAGATCTACCCCTGACCCACACTCCTGTACTGTTCTAGATCTACCCCTGACCCACACTCCTGTACTGTTCTAGATCTACCCCTGACCCACACTCCTGTACTGTTCTAGATCTACCCCTGACCCACACTCCTGTACTGTTCTAGATCTACCCTGACCCACACTCCTGTACTGTTCTAGATCTACCCTGACCCACACTCCTGTACTGTTCCAGATCTACCCCTGACCCACACTCCTGTACTGTTCTAGATCTACCCTGACCCACACTCCTGTACTGTTCCAGATCTACCCTGACCCACACTCCTGTACTGTTCCAGATCTACCCTGACCCACACTCCTGTACTGTTCCAGATCTACCCTGACCCACACTCCTGTACTGTTCCAGATCTACCCCTAACCTACACTCCTGTACTGTTCTAGATCTACCCCTGACCCACACTCATGTACTGTTCTAGATCTACCCCTGACCCACACTCCTGTACTGTTCTAGATCTACCCCTGACCCACACTCCTGTACTGTTCTAGATCTACCCCTGACCCACACTCCTGTACTGTTCTAGATCTACCCCTGACCCACACTCCTGTACTGTTCTAGATCTACCCTGACCCACACTCCTGTACTGTTCTAGATCTACCCCTGATCCACACTCCTGTACTGTTCTAGATCTACCCCTGACCCACACTCCTGTACTGTTCTAGATCTACCCCTGACGCACACTCCTGTACTGTTCTAGATCTACCCCTGACCCACACTCCTGTACTGTTCCAGATCTACCCCTGACCCACACTCCTTTACTGTTCCAGACCTGCCCCTGACCCACACTCCTGCACTGTTCTAGATCAATCTCTGACCCACACTCCTGTACTGTTCCAGATCTACCCTGACCCTCACTCCTGTACTGTTCTAGATCTACCCTGACCCTCACTCCTGTACTGTTCCAGATCTACCCTGACCCACACTCCTGTACTGTTCTAGATCTATCCTGACCCACACTCCTGTACTGTTCCAGATCTACCCCTGACCCACACTCCTGTACTGTTCCAGATCTACCCCTGACCCACACTCCTGTACTGTTCTAGATCTACACCTGACCCACACACCTGTACTGTTCTAGATCTACTCCTGACCCACACTCCTGTACTGTTCTAGATCTACCCCTGACCCACACTCCTGTACTGTTCCAGATCTACCCCTGACCCACACTCCTGTACTGTTCTAGATCTACCCCTGACCCACACACCTGTACTGTTCTAGATCTACTCCTGACCCACACTCCTGTACTGTTCTAGATCTACCCCTGACCCTCACTCCTGTACTGTTCTAGATCTACCCTGACCGACACTCCTGTACTGTTCCAGATCAACCCTGACCGACACTCCTGTACTGTTCTAGATCTACCCCTGACCCACACTCCTGTACTGTTCTAGATCTACCCCTGACCCACACTCCTGTACTGTTCTAGATCTATCCCTGACCCACACTCCTGTACTGTTCTAGATCTACCCCTGACCCACACTCCTGTACTGTTCTAGATCTACCCCTGACCCACACACCTGTACTGTTCTAGATCTACCCCGACCCATACTCATGTACTGTTCTAGATCTACCCCTGACCCACACTCCTGTACTGTTCTAGATCTACCCCTGACCCACACTCCTGTACTGTTCCAGATCTACCCCTGACCCACACTCCTGTACTGTTCCAGATCTACGCCTGACCCACACTCCTGTACTGTTCTAGATCTACCCCTGACCCGCACTCCTATACTGTTACAGATCTACCCTGACCCACACTCCTGTACTGTTCTAGATCTACCCCGATGCACACTCCTGTACTGTTCTAGATCTACCCCTGACCCACACTCCTGTACTGTTCTAGATCTACCCCTGACCCACACTCCTGTACTGTTCTAGATCTACCCCATAGCCACACTCCTGTACTGTTCCAGATCTACCCCTGACCCACACTCCTGTACTGTTCTAGATCTACCCCTGACCCACACACCTGTACTGTTCTAGATCTACTCCTGACCCACACTCCTGTGCTGTTCTAGATCTACCCCTGACCCACACTCCTGTACTGTTCCAGATCTACCCCTGACCCACACTCCTGTACTGTTCTAGATCTACCCCTGACCCGCACACCTGTACTGTTCTAGATCTACTCCTGACCCACACTCCTGTACTGTTCTAGATCTACCCCTGACCCACACTCCTGTACTGTTCCAGATCTACCCCTGACCCACACTCCTGTACTGTTCTAGATCTACCCCTGACCCACACACCTGTACTGTTCTAGAGCTACTCCTGACCCACACTCCTGTACTGTTCTAGATCTACCCCTGACCCACACTCCTGTACTGTTCTAGATCTACCCTGACCCACACTCCTGTACTGTTCTAGATCTACCCTGACCCACACTCCTGTACTGTTCCAGATCTACCCTGACCCACACACCTGTACTGTTCTAGAGCTACTCCTGACCCACACTCCTGTACTGTTCTAGATCTACCCCTGACCCACACTCCTGTACTCTTCTAGATCTACCCTGACCCACACTCCTGTACTGTTCTAGATCTACCCCTGACCCACACTCCTGTACTGTTCCAGATCTACCCTGACCCACACTCCTGTACTGTTCCAGATCTACCCCTGACCCACACTCCTGTACTGTTCCAGATCTACCCCTAACCTACACTCCTGTACTGTTCTAGATCTACCCCTGACCCACACTCATGTACTGTTCTAGATCTACCCCTGACCCACACTCCTGTACTGTTCTAGATCTACCCCTGACCCACACTCCTGTACTGTTCTGGATCTACCCCTGACCCACACTCTTGTACTGTTCTAGATCTACCCCTGAGCCACACTCCTGTACTGTTCTAGATCTACCCTAACCCACACTCCTGTACTGTTCTAGATCTACCCCTGATCCACACTCCTGTACTGTTCTAGATCTACCCCTGACCCACACTCCTGTACTGTTCTAGATCTACCCCTGACCCACACTCCTGTACTGTTCAGATCTACCCCTGACCCACACTCCTGTACTGTTCCAGATCTACCCCTGACCCACACTGCTGCACTGTTCTAGATCAATCTCTGACCCACACTCCTGTACTGTTCTAGATCTATCCTGACCCACACTCCTGTACTGTTCCAGATCTACCCCTGACCCACACTCCTGTACTGTTCTAGATCTACCCTGACCCACACACCTGTACTGTTCTAGATCTACCCTGACCCACACTCCTGTACTGTTCCAGATCTACCCTGACCCACACTCCTGTACTGTTCCAGATCTACCCTGACCCACACTCCAATACTGTTCCAGATCTACCCTGACCCACACTCCTGTACTGTTCCAGATCTACCCTGACCCACACTCCTGTACTGTTCCAGATCTACCCTGACCCACACTCCAATACTGTTCCAGATCTACCCTGACCCACACTCCTGTACTGTTCCAGATCTACCCTGACCCACACTCCTGTACTGTTCCAGATCTACCCCTGACCCACACTCCTGTACTGTTCTAGATCTACCCCTGACCCACACTCCTGTACTGTTCTAGATCTACCCCTGACCCACACTCCTGTACTGTTCTAGATCTACCCCTGACCCACACTCCTGTACTGTTCTAGATCTACCCCTGACCCACACTCCTGTACTGTTCCAGATCTACCCCTGACCCACACTCCTGTACTGTTCTAGATCTACCCCTGAGCCACACTCCTGTACTGTTCTAGATCTACCCTAACCCACACTCCTGTACTGTTCTAGATCTACCCCTGATCCACACTCCTGTACTGTTTTAGATCTACCCCTGACCCACACTCCTGTACTGTTCTAGATCTACCCCTGACCCACACTCCTGTACTGTTCCAGATCTACCCCTGACCCACACTCCTTTACTGTTCCAGACCTGCCCCTGACCCACACTCCAGTACTGTTCTAGATCTACCCCTGACCCACACTCCTGTACTGTTCCAGATCTACCCCTGAGCCACACTCCTGTACTGTTCTAGATCTATCCTGACCCACACTCCTGTACTGTTCCAGATCTACCCCTGACCCACACTCCTGCACTGTTCTAGATCAATCTCTGACCCACACTCCTGTACTGTTCTAGATCTACCCCTGACACACACTCCTGTACTGTTCAAGATCTACCCTGACCCACACTCCTGTACTGTTCTAGATCTACCCCTGACCCTCACTCCTGTACTGTTCTAGATCTACCCCTGACCCACACTCCTGTACTGTTCCAGATCTACCCCTGACCCACACTCCTTTACTGTTCCAGACCTGCCCCTGACCCACACTGCTGCACTGTTGTAGATCAATCTCTGACCCACACTCCTGTACTGTTCCAGATCTACCCTGACCCTCACTCCTGTACTGTTCTAGATCTACCCTGACCCTCACTCCTGTACTGTTCCAGATCTACCCTGACCCACACTCCTGTACTGTTCTAGATCTATCCCTGACCCACACTCCTGTACTGTTCTAGATCTATCCTGACCCACACTCCTGTACTGTTCCAGATCTACCCCTGACCCACACTCCTGCACTGTTCTAGATCAATCTCTGACCCACACACCTGTACTGTTCTAGATCTACCCCTGACACACACACCTGTACTGTTCAAGATCTACCCTGACCCACACTCCTGTACTGTTCTAGATCTACCCCTGACCCTCACTCCTGCACTGTTCTAGATCAATCTCTGACCCACACACCTGTACTGTTCTAGATCTACCCCTGACACACACACCTGTACTGTTCAAGATCTACCCTGACCCACACTCCTGTACTGTTCTAGATCTACCCCTGACCCTCACTCCTGTACTGTTCTAGATCTACCCCTGACCTACACTCCTGTACTGTTCCAGATCTACCCCTGACCCACACTCCTGTACTGTTCTAGATCTACCCCTGACCCACACTCCTGTACTTTTCTAGGTCTACCCCGAACCACACTCCTATACTGTTCTAGATCTTCCCCCGAACCACACTCCTGTACTGTTCTAGATCTACCCCTGACCCACACTCCTATACTGTTACAGATCTACCCCTGACCCACACTCCTGTACTGTTCTATATCTACCCCTGACCCACACTCCTGTACTGTTCGAGATCTGCCCTGACCCACACTCCCGTACTGTTACAGATCTACCCCTGACCCACACTCCTGTATTGTTCCAGGTCTACCCTGACCCACACTCCTGTACTGCTCTAGATCTACCGCTGAGGCTGGGAACTCAACATCCAGGGTTATTCAATATTTAGGAAAGGTAGGCAAAAAAGAAAGGGAGGTGGGGTAGCATTGCTGGTTAAAGAGGGGATTAACACAATTGAAAGGAACGATATTAGCTCTGATGATGCGGAATCTGTATGGGTAGAACTGAGAAATAACAAGGGGCAGAAAACGTTAGTGGGAGTTGTATATAGACCTCCAAACAGTAATACGGAGGTTGGGGACGGCATTAAAAGGGAAATTAGAGAAGCATGCAGTAAGGGCACAGCAGTCATCATGGGTGACTTTAATTTACATATAGATTGGGCTAACCAAATTAGTAAAAATACTGTGGAGGAGGAATTCCTAGAATGTTTACGGGATGGTTTTCTGGAACAATGGGGGAAAAATTCAGCTGCTTGCGCCTCCCGTTAGCGCCTTAAGAGGGCGCTAATGGGGCATAAAGCAGCTAACGCCCGGGCGCAGCGCCGCCCACGCCTCCCGTAAAATTCAGCGGGAGGTTAGCGGCGGCGCCAGCCGGTAGCGCCCTGTGGCGCTGCGCCGCCGGCGATGACGTCATCGCCGTGCGCAGCACCCCGCTCGCGCTCCAGCCGCAATCTTCAGTCGCGCCCCCTGATTTACCGCCAGACGCTATGTCCGACGGGTTCAGGGAGGCGTACGTGCGGCCGGGGCGGCGATATTTAAAGGGGAGGTGACAGGCGGCCATTTTTGTTGCTGGCTGCCTGCCAGCACCTGCCCCGTTGCTGTCCCCGGCCCCCGTGAAGCCCCCCCACCGTGAAGGGCCGGCTGCGCTCCAAGAGCCCGGCACTTCTCTTGAGTGCCGGGCTCTTTTGCCGGCACTCCCGATCCCTGGGGGCCCAGCTGGGCCCCGGTTCGCGCTGCGCAGGGTCCCTCCCCTTTAAGAAGGGGAGGAAGGCCTGCAATACCGCGGCACGTAGCGCCAGGATATTCCCTCGCAGCGCCCCAAGAGGGATGCGGGGTGCTTCCAGTGGCGCCCCGCTTCCCTCTTGGGGCGCAACCACTGAAGTTCCGGCGCGGGGCCGCTAATTTTTTCGGGGCGCTAAAAGTAGCGCCCCGGCGAGGTTAGCGCCCCAAATGGTGCGCAACTCTATTTTTACCCCAATATGTCAAGGAACCAACCAGAGATCAGGCCATCTTAGACTGGGTATTATGTAACGAGAAAGGATTAATTAGCAATCTTGTTGTACGAGGCCCCTTGGGTCAGAGTGATCATAATATGATAGAATTCTTCATTAGGATGGAGAGTGAAGTAGTTGAATCAGAGACTAGGGTCCTGAATTTAAATAAAGGAAACTACGATGGTATGAGGCGCGAATTGGGTAGGATTGATTGGGGAATGTCACTCAAAGGGTTGACGGTGGATAGGCAATGGCAAACATTCAAAGACCGCATGGATGAACTACAGAATTTGTTCATCCCAGTGTGGCATGAGAATAAAACAAAAAGGGTGACTCAACCGTGGCTAACAAGGGAAATTAGGGATAGCATAAGATTCAAGGAGAGGGCATATAAATTGGCCAGAAAAAGCGGTAACCCTGAGGATTGGGAACAGTTTAGGATTCAACAAAGGAGGACAAAGGGATTAATTAAGAAGGGGAAAATAGAATATGAAAGTAAACTTGTTGGGAACATAAAAACTGACTGTAAGAGCTTTTATACATATGTGAAGAGAAAAAGATTAGTGAAATCAAGTGTAGGTCCCTTGCAGTCAGAAGCGGGGGAAGTTATAATGGGGAACAAAGAAATGGCTTCCCAATTAAATGTATATTTTGGTTCTGTCTTCACAAAGGAGGGCACAAATAACCTCCCAGAGATGTTGGCGAACATACGGTCTGATGAAAGGGAGGAACTGAAAGAAATCAGTATTTGCAGGGAAATGGTGTTAGGAAAATTGACGGGATTGAAGGCCGATAAATCCCCAGGGCCTGATAATCTACATCCTAGGGTACTTAAGGAAGTGGCCCTAGAAATAGTAGATGCATAGCTGATCATCTTCCAACATTCGATGGAATCTGGAACTGTACCCATGGATTGGAGGGTAGCTAATGTTACCCCACTATTCAAAAAGGGTGGTAGAGAGAAAGCGGGGAATTACAGACCGCTAAGCCTGACATCGGTAGTGGGGAAAATGCTAGAGTCCATTATAAAGGATGTAATAGCTGAGCACTTGAAAAACAGTGACAGGATCGGACAAAGTCAACATGGATTTACAAAAGGTAAATCGTGCTTGACTAATCTACTGGAATTTTTTGAGGATTTAACTGGGAAAATAGATAAGGGAGAACCAGTAGATGTGGTGTATTTGGACTTTCAAAAGGCTTTCGATAAGGTCCCGCATAAGAGATTAGCGTGTAAAGTTAAGGCACATGGGATTGGGGGCAAGGTATTGACTTGGATAGAGAACTGGTTGGCGGACAGAAAGCAGAGAGTAGGAATTAATGGGTCTTTTTCCGAATGGCAAGCAGTGACTAGTGGGGTACCGCAGGGATCGGTCCTTGGACCCCAGCTATTCACAATATACATTAATGATCTAGATAAGGGAACTAAATGTAATATCTCCAAGTTTGCAGATGACACAAAGCTGGGTGGAAGTGTGTGCTGCGAGGAGGATACCGAGAAACTCCAGGATGATTTGGACAGGTTGGGTGAGTGGGCAGAAGCGTGGCAGATGCAATATAACGTGGATAAATGCGAGGTTATCCACTTTGGTGTCAAAAACAGAAAGGCAGACTATTATCTGAATGGCAATAGATTGGGAGAAGGGGAAGTGCAACGAGACCTGGGTGTCCTTGTGTACCAGTCGCTGAAGGTAAGCATGCAGGTGCAGCAGGCGGTGAAGAAGGCAAATGGTATGTTGGCCTTCATAGCGAAAGGGTTTGAGTATAGGAACAGGGATGTCCTGCTGCAGTTGCACAGGGCCTTGGTGAGACCACACCTTGAGTACTGTGTGCAGTTTTGGTCGCCTTATCTGAGGAAGGATGTTCTTGCCATGGAAGGAGTTCAGCGAAGATTCACAAGGCTGATACCTGGGATGGCAGGAATGACATATGAGGAGAGATTGGGTCGATTGGGCTTATACTCGCTGGAGTACAGAAGAATGAGAGGGGATCTCACCGAAACATACAAAATTCTGACAGGTCTGGACAAACTAGATGCAGGAAGAATGTTCCCGATGGTCGGAGAGTCCAGAACCAGGGGTCATAATCTAAGGATAAGGGGTAAGCCATTTAGGACAGAAATGAGGAAGAATTTCTTCACCCAGAGAGTGGTGAACCTGTGGAATTCTCTACCACAGAAGGTAGTTGAGACCAAGTCATTAAATATATTCAAGAATGAGTTAGATATATTTCTTAAAGCTAAATGTATCAAGGGATATGGGGAGAAGGCAGGTACAGGGTACTGAGTTTGGATGATCAGCCATGATCTCATCGAATGGCGGAGCAGGCTTTGAGGGGCCGAATGGCCTACTCCTGCTCCTATCTTCTATGTTTCTATGTTTCTATGACCCACACACCTGTACTGTTCTAGAACGACCTGACCCACACTCCTGTACTGTTCTAGATCAATCGCTGACCCACACTCCTGTACTGTTCTAGATCTACAACTGACCCACACTCCTGTACTGTTCTAGATCAATCTCTGACCCACACTCCTGCACTGTTCTAGATCAATCTCCGACCAACACTGCTGTACTGTTGTAGATCTACCCTGACCCACACTCCTGTACTGTTCCAGATATACCCCGACCCACATTCCTGTACTGTTCTAGATCTACCCTGACCCACATTCCTGTACTGTTCTAGATCTACCCCGAACAACATTCCTGTACTGTTCTAGATCAATTTCTGACCCACACTCCTGTACAGTTCTAGAGCTACCCTGACCCACACTTCTGTAGTGTTCTAGATCTACCCTGACACACACTTCTGTCCTGTTGTAGATCAATCTCTGACCCACACTCGTGTACTGTTCTAGATCTACCCTGAACCACAACCCTGTACTGTTCTAGATCTGCCCTGACCCACACCCCTATACTGTTCTAGATCTACACCTGACCCACAATCCTGTTCGGTTCTAAATCTACCCCTGACTCACACTCCTGTACTGTTCTCGATCAACCCTGACCCACATTCCTGTACTGTTCTAGATCAATCCCGACCCACACTCCTGTACTGTTCTAGATCTACCCTGACCCACACTCCTGTACTGTTCTAGATCTACCCCTGACCCACACTCCTGTACTGTTCCAGATCTACCCTGAACACACTCCTGTACTGTTCTAGATCTACCACTGACCCACACTCCTGTATTGTTCCAGATCTACACCCGACCCACACTCCTGTATTGTTCCAGATCTACCCCTGACCCACACTCCTGTACTGTTCTAGATCTAAAATAACAACAGAAAACGCTGGAAAAACTCAGCAGGCCAGGCAGCATCCGTGGAGAGAGAAAGAGAGTTAACGTTTCAGGTCGATGACCTTTCATCAGAACTGTGAAGAGCCGGAAATCAAATAGATTTAAGGCCAGAGTAAAGCTGGGAAAAGGGGGAGGGGATAAAAGAACAAAGGGGGAGATGAAGAGACATTAAGAGACATTAAGAGATATGCAAGGCTAGAGGTGGTGTAAATGTGACAGATTAAGGCTGAAAGAAGTGTGAAATCCACTGGCAGAATGAAGGACAGCTGCCAGCTTCTAGGAGGGAAAAAAAAAGGTTGGGGGGGGGCAAATAAAAGGGTGGAAAAAATAAAATATAAATGTGATTGGAGCTGAGGTTATGATCTAAAATTGTTGAACTCGATATTGAGTCCAGAGGGCTGTAGCGTGCCTAAACGAAAGATGAGGTGCTGTTCCTCGAGCTTACGCTGCGCTTCCGTGGAACAGTGTAATAGGCCGAGGACGGTGAGGTCAGAGTGGGAGTGAAGCGGTGAATTAAAGTGACAGGCCACCGGGAGCTCGGGGTCCCCCTTACGGACTGAACGGAGGTGTTCCGCAAAGCGGTCACCCAATCTGCGTTTGGTCTCCCCAATGTAGAGGAGACCACATCGTGAGCAGCGAATACAGTATACTAAATTGCAGGAAGTACAAGTAAATCGCTGTTTCACCTGGAAGGGGTGTTTGGGGCCCTGGACAGTGGGAAGAGGGGAGGTGTAAGGGCATGTGTAGCATCTCCTGCGCGTGCACGGGAAGGTGCCGGGCGAAGGGGAAGGGGTGCTGGGGGTGGTAGAGGAGTGGACTAGGGTGTCGCGGAGGGAGCGGTCCCTGCGGAATGCTGAAAGGGGAGGTGAGGGGAAGATGTGTTTGGTGGTGGGATCACGCTGGAGGTGGCGGAAATGGCGGAGGATGATCCGTTGAATGTGGAGGCTGGTGGGGTGAGGATGATCCGTTGAATGTGGAGGCTGGTGGGGTGAGGATGATCCGTTGAATGTGGAGGCTGGTGGGGTGAGGATGATCCGTTGAATGTGGAGGCTGGTGGGGTGAGGATGATCCGTTGAATGTGGAGGCTGGTGGGGTGAGGATGATCCGTTGAATGTGGAGGCTGGTGGGGTGAGGATGATCCGTTGAATGTGGAGGCTGGTGGGGTGAGGATGATCCGTTGAATGTGGAGGCTGGTGGGGTGAGGATGATCCGTTGAATGTGGAGGCTGGTGGGGTGAGGATGATCCGTTGAATGTGGAGGCTGGTGGGGTGAGGATGATCCGTTGAATGTGGAGGCTGGTGGGGTGAGGATGATCCGTTGAATGTGGAGGCTGGTGGGGTGAGGATGATCCGTTGAATGTGGAGGCTGGTGGGGTGAGGATGATCCGTTGAATGTGGAGGCTGGTGGGGTGAGGATGATCCGTTGAATGTGGAGGCTGGTGGGGTGAGGATGATCCGTTGAATGTGGAGGCTGGTGGGGTGAGGATGATCCGTTGAATGTGGAGGCTGGTGGGGTGAGGATGATCCGTTGAATGTGGAGGCTGGTGGGGTGAGGATGATCCGTTGAATGTGGAGGCTGGTGGGGTGAGGATGATCCGTTGAATGTGGAGGCTGGTGGGGTGAGGATGATCCGTTGAATGTGGAGGCTGGTGGGGTGAGGATGATCCGTTGAATGTGGAGGCTGGTGGGGTGAGGATGATCCGTTGAATGTGGAGGCTGGTGGGGTGAGGATGATCCGTTGAATGTGGAGGCTGGTGGGGTGAGGATGATCCGTTGAATGTGGAGGCTGGTGGGGTGAGGATGATCCGTTGAATGTGGAGGCTGTTCTAGATCTATCCTGACCCACTCTCCTGTATTGTTCCAGATCTACCCTGACCCACACTCCTGTATTGTTCCAGATCTACCCTGACCCACACTCCTGTATTGTTCCAGATCTACCCCATGACCCCCACTTTTGTACTGTTCTAGATCTACCCCTGACCCACACTCCTGTACTGTTTCCGATCTACATAAGAACATAAGAACATAAGAAATAGGAGCAGGAGTAGGCCAATTGGCCCCTCGAGCCTGCTCCGCCATTCAATAAGATCATGGCTGATCTGATCCTAACCGTCAATCTACTATCACAGAACCATCTCCTGAACCTAACAGAATTGGACACACGAAATAGGAGCAGGATCAGGCTACACGGCCCCTGGGCCCGCTACGCCACCCACAGGGCCATGACCGATCCGAACCTAGACTCATGTCCAAATTCCTGCCCGCTCCCCGTAACTCTTAATTCCCTTTACTTCTAGGAAACTGTCTATTTCTGTTTTAAATTTATGTAATGATGTAGCTTCTACAGCTTTTTGGGGCAGCATATTCCATGGACCTACCACCCTCTGAGTGAAGTAGTTCCTTCTCATCTCAGTTTTGAAAGAGCAGTCCCTTATTCTAAGACTATGCCCCCTAGTTCTAGTTTCACCCATCATCGGGAACATCCTCCCCGCATCCACCCGATCCAACCCCTTCACAATCTTATATGTTTCAATAAGATCGCCTCTCATTCTTCTG
The DNA here is from genome assembly GCA_030390025.1 of Squalus acanthias. NCBI lineage: Eukaryota > Metazoa > Chordata > Chondrichthyes > Squaliformes > Squalidae > Squalus > Squalus acanthias. The sequence goes on from JASTWF010001004.1 coordinate 13,407, forward strand.
AACTCCAATGTCCATCCCCTCATCCCCGGGATTAACCGAGTGAACCTTCTTTGTACTGACTCGAGAGCAAGTATGTCTTTTCTTAAGTATGGACACCAAAACTGTATGCAGTATTCCAGGTGCGGTCTCACCAATACCTTGTACAACTGAAGCAATACCTCCCTATTTTTATATTCTATCCCCTTAGCAATGAAAGCCAACATACCATTGGCCTTCTTAATCACTTGCTGCACCTGCATACTAACCTTTTGAGTTTCGTGCACCAGGACCCCCAGATCCCTTTGTACTTCAGTACTTTCCAGTTTCTTGCCATTTAGATAATAACTTGCTCTACTATTTTTCCTGCCAAAGTGCATAACCTCACACTTTCCAGTATTGTATTCCATCTGCCAAATCTCTGCCCACTTACTTAGCCTGTCTATGTCCCCTTGCAGATTTTTTATGTCCTCCTCACTCACTACTTTCCCTCCCATCTTAGTATCATCTGCAAACTTTGATATGTTACACTCGGTCCCCTCCTCCAAATCGTTAATATAGATTGTAAAGAGTTGGGGACCCAGCACTGACCCCTGCGGAACACCACTAGTTACTGATTGCCAGTCTGAGAATGAACCATTTATCCCAACTCTCTACCTTCTGTTAGATAGTCAATCCTCTATCCATGCCAGAATATTAGCCCCAATCCCGTGATTTTTTATCTTAAGCAATAATCTTTTGTGTGGCACCTTGTCAAATGCCTTTTGGAAGTCTAAATACACCACATCCACTGGTTCCCCTTTATCCACCCTGTGTGTTACTTCCTCAAAGAACTCCAGCAAATTTGTCAAACATGACTTCCCCTTCATAAAACCATGCTGACTTTGTCCTATTAAATTATGATTATCCAAATGTCCCGTTTCTGTCTCCTTAATAATGGACTCCAAAATTTTACCTACCACAGATGTTAGGCTAACCGATCTATAGTTTCCAGCCTTCTGTCTACTGCCCTTTTTAAATAAGGGTGTTACATTAGCAGTTTTCCAGTCTGCCGGGATCTTTGCTGAGTCCAGGGAGTTTTGGAAAATTATTACCAATGCATCTACAATCCCTACCGCCACTTCCCTCAAGACCCTAGGATGTAAGCCATCAGGTCCAGGTGATTTATCTGCCTTGAGTCCCATTATTTTACTGAGTACCACTTCCTTAGTGATTTTGATCGTGTTTAGCTCCTCTCCCCTATAGCCCCCTGTTTGTCCAGTGTTGGGATATTCTTAGTGTCCTCTACTGTAAAGACTGATACAAAATATTCATTCAGTGTATTTGCCATCTCCATATTTCCCACCATTAATTTCCTGGTCTCATCCTCTAAGGGACCAACATTTACTTTAGCCAGCCTTTTTCTTTTTATATAACTATAAAAACTCTTACTATCTGTTTTTATATATTTTGCTAATTTACTTTCATAATCTATCTTCCCTTTCTTAATCAATCTTTTTGTTATTTTTTGCTGTCCTTTAAAGTTTTCCCAATCCTCTATCCTCCCACTAGATTTGGCTAGCTTATAAGCCCTTGTTTTTAGTCGAATACTATCCTTAATTTCTTTACTTAGCCACGGATGACTGTCTTTTCTTTTACACCCTTTACTTCTCAGTGGAATATATATTTTTTGGAAGTTGTAAAATAACTCCTTAAATGTACACCACTGATCATGTATCGTCTTACCCTTTAATCTATTTTCCCAATCCACTCTACCAAATTCCGCTCGCATACCTTCATAGTCTCCTTTATTCAAGCTTAGCATGTTTGTTTGAGATCCAACCTTCTCACCCTCTAATTGAATATGGAATTCAACCATGTTATGGTCACTCATTCCAAGGGGATCCTTTACTAGGACATTTTTAATTAATCCTGTCTCGTTACACAGGACCAGATCTAAGGTTGCTTGCCCCCTGGTCGGTTCAGTTACATACTGCTCAAGAAACCCATCCCTAATACACTCAATGAACTCATCCTCAAGGCAGCCCTGCCCAATTTGATTTGTCCAATTAATATTATAGTTAAAATTCCCCATAATTATAGATGTTCCCTTATTACAAGCCTCAACTATTTCCCGATTGATACTCCGTCCAACAGAGTTGCAACTATTCGGAGGCCTATAGACTACGCCCACTAGTGTTTTTTTCCCCTTATTATTCCTTATCTCCACCCAAACTGTTTCATTATCCTGATCTTTTGACCCAATATCATTTCTCTGTATTACAGTGATTCCTTCCTTTATTAACATAGCCACGCCACCTCCTCTTCCTTCCTGCCTGTCCTTCCTGACCATTAAATAACTTGGTATCTACCCTGACCCACACTCCTGTATTGTTCCAGATCTACCCCTGACCAACACTCCTATATTGTTCCAGATCTACCCTGACCCACACTCCTGTATTGTTCCAGATCTACCCTGACCTACACTCCTGCACTGTTCTAGATCTACCCCTACCCACACTCCTGTACTGTTCTAGATCTACCCCTGACCCACACTCCTGTACTATTCCAGATCTACCCCCGACCCACACTCCTGTACTATTCTAGATCTACCCTGACCCACACTCCTGTACTGTTCCAGATCTACCCCTGACCCACACTCCTGTACTGTTCTAGATCTACCCCTGACCCACACACCTGCACTGTTCTAGATCTACCCTGACCCACACTCTTGTACTGTTCTAGATCTACCCTGACCCACACTCCTGTACTGTTCTAGATCTACCTCTTACCCACACTCCTGTCCTGTTCTAGATCTACCCCTGTCCCACACACCTGTGCTGTTCTAGATCTATCCCTGACCCACACTCCTGTACTGTTCCAGATCTACCCTGACCCTCACTCCTGTACTGTTCTAGATCTACCCATGATCCACACTCCTGTAATGTTCTAGATCTACCCCTGACCCAGACTCCTGTACTCTTCTAGATCTACTCCTGACCCACCCTCCTTTACTGTTCCAGATCTAAACCTGACCCACACTCCTGTACTGTTCTAGATGTACCATTGACCCACACTCCTGTACTGTTCTAGATCTACCCCTGACCCTCACTCCTGTACTGTTCCAGATCTACCCCTGACCCAGACACCTGTACTGTTCCAGATCTAAACCTGACCCACACTCCTGTACTGTTCTAGATCAACCCCTGACCCACACTCCTGCACTGTTCTAGATCTACCCCTGACTCACACTCCTTTACTGTTCTAGATCTACCCCGACCCGCACTCCTGTACTGTTCCAGATCTACCCCTGACCCACACTCCTGTACTGTTCTAGATCTACCCCTGACCCACACTCCTGTACTGTTCCAGATCTACCCCTGACCCACACTCCTGTACTGTTCTAGATCTACCCCTGACCCACAATCCTGCACTGTGCTAGATCTACCCTTGACCCACACCCCTGCACTTTTCCAGATCTACTCCTGACCTACACCCCTGCACTGTTCTAGATCTACCCCTCACCCACACTCCTCTACTGTTCCAGATCTACTCCTGACCTACACTCCTGTACTGTTCTAGATCTACCCCTGACCCACCCTCCTTTACTGTTCCAGATCTAAACCTGACCCACACTCCTGTACTGTTCTAGATGTACCATTGACCCACACTCCTGTACTGTTCTAGATCTACCCCTGACCCTCACTCCTGTACTGTTCCAGATCTACCCCTGACCCAGACTCCTGTACTGTTCCAGATCTAAACCTGACTCACACTCCTTTACTGTTCTAGATCTACCCCGACCCGCACTCCTGTACTGTTCCAGATCTACCCCTGACCCACACTCCTGTACTGTTCTAGATCTACCCCTGACCCACACTCCTGTACTGTTCCAGATCTACCCCTGACCCACACTCCTGTACTGTTCTAGATCTACCCCTGACCCACAATCCTGCACTGTGCTAGATCTACCCTTGACCCACACCCCTGCACTGTTCCAGATCTACTCCTGACCTACACTCCTGTACTGTTCTAGATCTACCCCTGACCCACACCCCTGCACTGTTCTAGATCTACCCCTCACCCACACTCCTCTACTGTTCCAGATCTACTCCTGACCTACACTCCTGTACTGTTCTAGATCTACCCCTGACCCACACTCCTGTACTGTTCTAGATCTACCCTGACCCACACTCCTGCACTGTTCTAGATCTACCCCCGACACACACTCCTGCACTGTTCCAGATCTAAACCTGATCCACACTCCTGTACTGTTCTAGATCTCCCCCTGACCAACACTACTCTACTGTTCTAGATCTACCCTGTCCCACACTCTTGTACTGTTCTAGATCTACCCTGACCCACACTCCTGTACTGTTCTAGATCTACCTCTTACCCACACTCCTGTCCTGTTCTAGATCTACCCCTGTCCCACACACCTGTACTGTTCTAGATCTATCCCTGACCCACACTCCTGTACTGTTCCAGATCTACCCTGACCCTTACTCCTGTACTGTTCTAGATCTACCCATGATCCACACTCCTGTAATGTTCTAGATCTACCCCTGACCCAGACTCCTGTACTCTTCTAGATCTACCCCTGACCCACCCTCCTTTACTGTTCCAGATCTAAACCTGACCCACACTCCTGTACTGTTCTAGATGTACCCCTGACCCACAATCCTGCACTGTGCTAGATCTACCCTTGACCCACACCCCTGCACTGTTCCAGATCTACTCCTGACCTACACTCCTGTACTGTTCTAGATCTACCCCTGACCCACACCCCTGCACTGTTCTAGATCTACCCCTCACCCACACTCCTCTACTGTTCCAGATCTACTCCTGACCTACACTCCTGTACTGTTCTAGATCTACCCCTGACCCACACTCCTGTACTGTTCTAGATCTACCCTGACCCACACTCCTGCACTGTTCTAGATCTACCCCCGACACACACTCCTGTACTGTTCCAGATCTAAACCTGATCCACACTCCTGTACTGTTCTAGATCTCCCCCTGACCCACACTCCTCTACTGTTCTAGATCTACCCTGACCCACACTCTTGTACTGTTCTAGATCTACCTCTTACCCACACTCCTGTCCTGTTCTAGATCTACCCCTGTCCCACACACCTGTACTGTTCTAGATCTATCCCTGACCCACACTCCTGTACTGTTCCAGATCTACCCTGACCCTCACTCCTGTACTGTTCTAGATCTACCCATGATCCACACTCCTGTAATGTTCTAGATCTACCCCTGACCCAGACTCCTGTACTCTTCTAGATCTACCCCTGACCCACCCTCCTTTACTGTTCCACATCTAAACCTGACCCACACTCCTGTACTGTTCTAGATGTACCATTGACCCACACTCCTGTACTGTTCTAGATCTACCCCTGACCCTCACTCCTGTACTGTTCCAGATCTACCCCTGACCCAGACTCCTGTACTGTTCCAGATCTAAACCTGACCCACACTCCTGTACTGTTCTAGATCAACCCCTGACCCACACTCCTGCACTGTTCTAGCTCTACCCCTGACTCACACTCCTTTACTGTTCTAGATCTACCCCGACCCGCACTCCTGTACTGTTCCAGATCTACCCCTGACCCACACTCCTGTACTGTTCTAGATCTACCCCTGACCCACACTCCTGTACTGTTCCAGATCTACCCCTGACCCACACTCCTGTACTGTTCTAGATCTACCCCTGACCCACAATCCTGCACTGTGCTAGATCTACCCTTGACCCACACCCCTGCACTGTTCCAGATCTACTCCTGACCTACACTCCTGTACTGTTCTAGATCTACCCCTGACCCACACCCCTGCACTGTTCTAGATCTACCCCTCACCCACACTCCTCTACTGTTCCAGATCTACTCCTGACCTACACTCCTGTACTGTTCTAGATCTACCCCTGACCCACACTCCTGCAATGTGCTAGATCTACCCAGGGACAGGAATGGTTGTTGGAAGTTCCGGGGTATAGATGTTTCAGTAAGAGTAGGGAAGTTGGTAAGAAAGGTGGTGGAGTAGCATTCTTAATCAAGGATAGTTTAACAGCGGCAGAAAGGCAGTTCGAGGGGGATCTGCCGTCTGAGGTAATATGGGCTGAAGTTAGAAATAGGAAAGGAGCGGTCACGTTGCTAGGAGTTTTCTACAGGCCCCCAAATAGTAATAGAGATGTGGAGGAAGAAATTGCAAAGCAGATTATGAATAGGTGTGGAGGTCACAGAGTAGTTGTCATGGGTGACTTCAACTTTCCAAATATTGATTGGAACCTTTATAGGTCAAACAATTCGGATGGGATAGTTTTTGCACAGTGTGTGCAGGAGGGTTTCCTGACACAATATGTGGATAGGCCGACAAGAGCTGGGGCCACGTTGGATTTGGTACTGGGTAATGAACCGGGCCAAGTGTTTGATTTGTATGTGGGAGAGCACTTTGGAGATAGTGACCACAATTCGGTAACTTTCACTATTGCAATGGAGAGGGATAGGGCCATACGGCAGGGCAGGGTTTATAATTGGGGGAGGGGTAATTATGATGCGATTAGGCAAGAATTAGGGAGTATAAGATGGGAACAGAAACTATCAGGGAAAGGCACAAACAAAAAGTGGAGCTTTTTCATGGAGCAATTACTGCGTGTCCTTGATAGGTATGTCCCTGTCAGGCAGGGAGGAAATGGTCGAGTGAGAGAACCATGGTTCACAAAAGAGGTTGAATGTCTAGTCAAGAGGAAAAAGGAAGCGTATGGAAGGATGAGAAAACAAGGTTCAGTTGGGTCGATTGAGGGGTACAAGGTAGCAAGGAATGAGCTAAAAAAAGAGCTTAGGAGAGCTAGGAGGGGGCATGAGAAGTCCTTGGCGGGTCGGATCAAGAAAACCCCAAGGCCTTTTACTCTTATGTGAGAAATAAAAGAATGACCAGGGTGAGGGTAGGGCCGGTCAAGGACAGTAGTGGGAACTTGTGCATGGAGTCAGAAGAGATAGGAGAGGTGATGAATGAATACTTTTCGTCAGTGTTCACCGAGGAGAGGGGCCATGTTCTTGAGGATGAGAGTGTGATAAAGGTGGATAGGCTGGAGGTGGTAGATGTTCTGAGGGAAGATGTTTTAGCAATTTTGAAGAACCTGAGGGTCGATAAGTCCCCTGGGCCAGATGGGATATATCCTAGGATTCTTTGAGAGACAAGGGAGGAGATTGCAGAGCCTCTGGCTTTGATCTTTGGGTCCTCACTGTCCACGGGAATGGTGCCAGAGGACTGGAGAGTGGCGAATGTTGTTCCTCTCTTCAAGAAAGGAAATAGGAATGACGCTGGTAATTATAGGCCGGTTAGTCTTACTTCGGTGGTTGGTAAGATAATGGAAAAGGTCCTGAGGGATAGGATTTATGACCATTTGGAAAGGGGCAACTTAATCAGGGATAGTCAACACGGATTCGTGAAGGGTAAGTCTTGCCTAACAAATTTGATTGAATTCTTTGAGGAGGTAAGTAAGTGTGTAGATGAAGGTAGAGCAGTTGATGTCGTATACATGGATTTTAGTAAGGCGTTTGATAAGGTTCCCCATGGTCGTCTCATGAAGAAAGTAAGGAGTTGTGGGATAGAGGGAAATTTGGCCGATTGGATAAGTAACTGGCTATCTCATAGAAGGCAGAGGGTGGTGGTGGATGGAAAATTTTCGGACTGGAGACCAGTTACCAGCGGTGTGCCACAGGGGTCGGTGCTGGGTCCTCTGCTGTTTGTGATTTTTATCAATGACTTGGAGGAGGGGACTGAAGGGTGGATCAGTAAATTTGCTGATGACACCAAGATTGGTGGAGCAGTGGATGAGGTGGAGGGCTGTTGTAGGCTGCAAAGAGACATTGATAGGATGCAGAGCTGGGCCGAAAAATGGCAGATGGAATTTAACCCTGATAAGTGCGAGGTGATTCATTTTGGTAGGGCAAATTTGAATAAGGATTACAGGGTCAACGGCAGGGTTCTGAGGAACGTGGAGGAGCAGAGGGATCTGGGGGTTCATATCCACAGATCTCTGAAGGTTGCCACTCAAGTGGATAGAGCAGTAAAGAAGGCCTATGGTGTGTTGGCGTTTATTAACAGAGGGTTTGAGTTTAAGAACCGTGAGGTTATGCTACAACTGTACAGGACCTTGGTGAGACCACATTTGGAATATTGTGTGCAGTTCTGGTCACCTCACTGTAGGAAGGACGTGGAAGCATTGGAAAGAGTGCAAAGGAGATTTACCAGGATGCTGCCTGGTTTGGGGGGGAGGTCTTATGAGGAAAGATTGAGGGAGTTGGGGCTTTTCTCTTTAGAGCGGAGGAGGATGAGAGGCGACTTGATAGAGGTTTATAAGATGATGAGGGGGATAGATAGAGTGGATGTTCAGAGACTATTTCCTCGGGTAGAGGCAGCTGTTACAAGGGGGCATAACTATAAGGTGCATGGGGGGAGATATAGAAGGGATGTCCGAGGTAGATTCTTTACTCAGAGAGTGGTTGGAGTGTGGAATGGACTGCCTGCTGTGATAGTGGAGTCGGACACTTTAGGAACTTTCAAGCGGTTATTGGATAAGCACATGGAGCACACCAGAGTGATAGGGAGTGTGATAGCTTGATCTTGGTCTCGGACAATGCTCGGCACAACATCGAGGGCCGAAGGGCCTGTACTGTGCTGTACTGTTCTATGTTTCTATGTTACCCTGACCCACACTCCTGTACTGTTCCAGATCTACCCCGACACACACTCCTGTACTATTCCAGATCTACCCCTGACCCACACTCCTGTACTGTTCCAGATATACGCCTGACCCACACTCCTGTACTGCTCCAGATCTACCCCAACCCACACTCCTCTAGTGTTCTAGATCTACCCCTGACCCACACTCTTGTACTGTTCTAGATCTACCCTGACCCACACTCCTGTACTGTTCTAGATCTACCCCTTACCCACACTCCTGTACTGTTCTCGATCTACCCCTGACCAAACTCCTGTACTGTTCTAGATCTACCCCTGACCCACACTCCTCTACTGTTCTAGATCTACCCTGACCCACACTCTTGTACTGTTCTAGATCTACCCTGACCCACACTCCTGTACTGTTCTAGATCTACCCCTTACCCACAATCCTGTCCTGTGCTAGATCTACCCCTGTCCCACACACCTGTACTGTTCTAGATCTAGCCCTGCCCCACACTCCTGTACTTTTCCAGATCTACCCCTGAGCTACACTCCTGTACTGTTCTAGATCTACCCCTGACCCACACTCCTCTACTGTTCTAGATCTACCCTGACCCACACTTTTTTACTGTTCTAGATCTACCCTGACCCACACTCCTGTGCTGTTCTAGATCTACCCCTTACCCACAATCCTGTCCTGTTCTAGATCTACCCCTGACCCACACTCCTGTACTGTTCTAGATCTATCCATGATCCACACTCCTGTAATGTTCTAGATCTACCCCTGACCCAGACTCCTGTACTGTTCTAGATCTACCCCTGACCCACACTCCTTTACTGTTCCAGATCTAATCCTGACCCACACACCTGTACTGTTCTAGATGTGCCATTGACCCAAACTCCTGTACTATTCTAGATCTACCCCCGACACTCACTCCTGTACTTTTCCAGATTTACCCCTGACCCACACTACTGTATGGTTCTAGATCTACCCCTGACCCACACTCCTGTACTGTTCCAGATCTACCCCTGACCCACACTCCTGTACGGTTCTAGATCTACCCCTGACCCACACTCTTGTACTGTTCTAGATCTACCCCTGACCCACACTCCTGTACTGTTCTAGATCTACCCCTGACCCACACTCCTGTACTGTTCTAGATCTACCCCTGACCCACACTCCTGTACTGTTCTAGATCTACCCTGACCCACACTCCTGTACTGTTCTAGATCTACCCCTGACCACACTCCTGTACTGTTCTAGATCTACCCCTGACCCACACTCCTGTACTGTTCTAGATCTACCCCTGACCCACACTCCTGTACTGTTCCAGATCTACCCCTGACCCACACTCCTGTACTGTTCAAGATCTACCCTGACCCACACTCCTGTACTGTTCAGATCTACCCCTGACCCACACTCCTGTACTGTTCTAGATCTACCCCTGACCCACACTCCTGTACTGTTCTAGATCTACCCCTGACCCACACTCCTGTACTGTTCTAGATCTACCCCTGACCCACACTCCTGTACTGTTCTAGATCTACCCCTGACCCACACTCTTGTACTGTTCTAGATCTACCCCTGATGCACACTCCTGTACTGTTCTAGATCTACCCCTGACCCACACTCCTATACTGGTCCAGATCTACCCCTGAACCACACTCCTCTACTGTTCTAGATCTACACATGACCCACACTCTTGTACTTTTCTAGATCTACCCTGACCCACACTCCTGTACTGTTCTAGATCTACCCCTGACCCAGACTCCTGTACTGTTCCAGATCCAAACCTGACCCATACTCCTGTACTGTTCTAGATCAACTCCTGACCCACACTCCAGCACTGTTCTAGATCTACCCCTGACCAACACTCCTTTACTGTTCCAGATCTACCCGACCCGCACACCTGTACTGTTCTAGATCTACCCCTGACTCACACTCCTGTACTGTTCCAGATCTACCCCTGACCCACACCCCTATACTGTTCTAGATCTACCCCTGACCCTCACTCCTGTACTGTTCCAGATCTACCCCTGGCCCACACTCCTGTACTGTTCTAGATCTACCCCTGACCCACACTCCTGTACTGTTCTAGATCTACCCCTGACCCACACTCCTGTACTGTTCTAGATCTACCCTGACCCACACTCCTGTACTGTTCTAGATCTACTCCTGACCCACACTCCTGTACTGTTCTAGATCTACCCCTGACCCACACTCCTGTACTGTTCTAGATCTACCCCTGACCCACACTCCTGTACTGTTCCAGATCTACCCCTGACCCACACTCCTGTACTGTTCCAGATCTACCCCTGACCCACACTCCTGTACTGTTCTAGATCTACCCCTGACCCACACTCCTGTACTGTTCTAGATCTACCCCTGACCCACACTCCTGTACTGTTCTAGATCTACCCCTGACCCACACTCCTGTACTGTTCTAGATCTACCCCTGACCCACACTCCTGTACTGTTCCAGATCTACCCTGACCCTCACTCCTGTACTGTTCTAGATCTACCCATGATCCACACTCCTGTAATGTTCTAGATCTACCCCTGACCCTCACTCCTGTACTGTTCTAGATCTACCCATGATCCACACTCCTGTAATGTTCTAGATCTACCCATGATCCACACTCCTGTAATGTTCTAGATCTACCCCTGACCCAGACTCCTGTACTCTTTTAGATCTACCCCTGACCCACACTCCTTTACTGTTCCAGATCTAAACCTGACCCACACTCCTGTACTGGTCTAGATGTACCATTGACCCACACTCCTGTACTGTGCTAGATCTACCCCTGACCCTCACTCCTGTACTGTTCCAGATCTACCCCTGACCCACACTACTGTACAGTTCTAGATCTACCCCGACCCACACACCTGTACTGTTCTAGATCTACCCCTGACCCTCACTCCTGTACAGTTCCAGATCTACCCCTGACTCACACTCCTGTACTGTTCTAGATCTACCCCGACCCACACGCCTGTACTGTTCTAGATCTACCACTGACCCACACTCCTGTACTGTTCTAGATCTACACCTGACCCACACTCCTGTACTGTTCTAGATCTACCCCTGACCCACACTCCTGTACTGTTCCAGATCTACCCCTGACCCACACTCCTGTACTGTTCTAGATCTACCCCTGACCCACACTCCTGTACTGTTCTAGATCTACCCCTGACCCACACTCCTGTACTGTTCTAGATCTACTCCTGACCCACACTCCTGTACTGTTCTAGATCTACCCCTGATGACACTCCTGTACTGTTCTAGATCTACCCCTGACCCACACTCCTGTACTGTTCCAGATCTACCCCTGACCCACACTCCTGTACTGTTCTAGATCTACCCTGACCCACACTCCTGTACTGTTCTAGATCTACCCCTGACCCACACTCCTGTACTGTTCTAGATCTACCCTGACCCACACTCCTGTACTGTTCTAGATCTACCCCTGACCCACACTCCTGTACTGTTCTAGATCTACCCCTGACCCACACTCCTGTACTGTTCTAGATCTACCCTGACCCACACTCCTGTACTGTTCTAGATCTACCCCTGACCCACACTCCTGTACTGTTCTAGATCTACCCCTGACCCACACTCCTGTACTGTTCTAGATCTACCCCTGACCCACACTCCTGTACTGTTCTAGATCTACCCCTGACCCACACTCCTGTACTGTTCTAGATCTACCCCTGACCCACACTCCTGTACTGTTCCAGATCTACCCCTGACCCACACTCCTGTACTGTTCTAGATCTACCCTGACCCACACTCCTGTACTGTTCTAGATCTACCCTGACCCACACTCCTGTACTGTTCTAGATCTACCCCTGACCCACACTCCTGTACTGTTCTAGATCTACCCCTGACCGACACTCCTGTACTGTTCTAGATCTACCCCTGACCCACACTCCTGTACTGTTCTAGATCTAACCGTGGCCCACACTCCTGTACTGTTCTCGATCTACCCCTGACCAAACTCCTGTACTGTTCTAGATCTACCCCTGACCCACACTCCTCTACTGTTCTAGATCTACCCTGATGCTCACTCCTGTACTGTTCTAGATCTACCCCTGATCCACACTCCTGTACTGTTCTAGATCTACCCCTGACCCACACTCCTGTACTGTTCCAGATCTACCCCTGACCCACACTCCTGTACTGTTCTAGATCTACCCCTGACCCACACTCCTGTACTGTTCTAGATCTACCCCTGACCCACACTCCTGTACTGTTCTAGATCTACCCCTGACCCACACTCCTGTACTGTTCTAGATCTACCCCTGACCCACACTCCTGTACTGTTCTAGATCTACCCCTGACCCACACTCCTGTACTGTTCCAGATCTACCCCTGACCCACACTCCTGTACTGTTCTAGATCTACCCTGACCCACACTCCTGTACTGTTCTAGATCTACCCCTGACCACACTCCTGTACTGTTCTAGATCTACCCCTGACCCACACTCCTGTACTGTTCTAGATCTACCCCTGACCCACACTCCTGTACTGTTCTAGATCTACCCCTGACCCACACTCCTGTACTGTTCTAGATCTACCCCTGACCCACACTCCTGTACTGTTCTAGATATACCCTTGACCCACAATCCTGCACTGTGCTAGATCTACCCCTGACCCACACCCCTGCACTGTTCCAGATCTACTCCTGACCTACACTCCTGTACTGTTCTAGATCTACCCCTTGTCATAAATCGCAAGTAACAACTCAGGAAGTACTACTGGGCGGCCAGCTGGCGCGCCATCCAGGGAGTATAAATACTCAGGCATGGGCCCACCTTGGGCAGAGACAATCTGGAAACAGGAAGCTAGTGACTGCTAACTAGACCTCCATGTTTTGTTGCAAGTTGATTAAAGCCTTGCTTTATGTTCAAGTGCGTAGTGAGTCTGTATTACGTCAATTTAATCAACTTGTAACAAAACATGGAGGTCTAGTTAGCAGTCACTAGCTTCCTGTTTCCAGATTGTCTCTGCCCAAGGTGGGCCCATGCCTGAGTATTTATACTCCCTGGACGGCGCCCCAGCTGGCCGCCCAGTAGTACTTCCTGAGTTGTTACTTGCGATTTATGACATTCTTCCTCCCTAAAAGGTTTGGAAGACCAGTCTTCCTTTAACGGACTAGGCGGACCAGAAATAGCCGTAGACGTTTAGCTCTCTGCTTGTGACCGGAAGGCACGTCTCCCCGGACCGTGTCCTGGTCCCTGGGTCGCTTGGCCCGTACCGGTAAGTCAGTAGAGTCCGCGTCATCTTGATCATCCTGTGGAGGACTGGGAATATCATGACTCCGGGTGCGGGTCCCCACAGGTGCTGAGCTGGCCTCATCCCGGGTCGTGACTGGAGATTGTCCGGCGTCCTGGTTTCGGGTGGCCATCCTACGGGGAGCGTCCAGCTCCCTGAGTTGATCCGGTAGCGTTGCCGGCAGATCTACCGATGTCCCAAGCGGGGCGTCATTTTCATAGGGGTGCGGAGTGTTGATATCATTGTCGGGGGATCCTTCATCATTCGGGCCCGTGTGACCGGTTGGGCAGGGAGCCAGATCTCGGAGCGAGACGGTGGTCTCCCGGCCATCAGGGTACTGTACGTGCGCATACGTGGGGTTTACCTCCGTTAACTCCACCTCGTCAACGAGAGGGTCGTTTTTGGCAGACCGGACGAACCTCCGGAGTAGCACCGGGCCTGGAGCCACCAACCATGACGGTAGAGACGTCCCATGTGTAGAGCGACGCCGGAATTTGAAGAATCGCTCATGAGGCGTGACATTAGTAGATATGGAGAGAAGAGACCTGATAGAGTGTAACGCGTCGGGGAGCACCGTTTCCCACTGCTGGTCCGGTAGGTTGCGTGACCTTAGTGCCAGACGGACAGCGTTCCAGATGATGGCATTGTATCGTTCAACCTGTCCGTTACCGATTGGGTGATATGGTGTCGTCCTACTTGAGGCGATTCCCCGTTGGGAGAGATAACTTTTAAGTTCACTCGACATAAAGGAGGGACCCCGATCAGTGTGGATATAATTGGCCGTCCCGCAAAGGGAAAAGACCTGATCGAGGCATTTAATTACCGTAGAGGTAAGCATATTAGGGCAGGGGAAGGCGAAGGGAAAGCGTGAATACTCGTCCACCATCGTAAGTAGGTAGGTGTTCCTTGTCGACGAAGGCAATGGCCCTTTAAAGTCTATGCTGAGCCTCTGCATAGGCTGCATTGCATGTATGAGTAAGCCATCTGATGGGCGAAAGAATTGTGGTTTCAATTCTGCACAAATCCTACAGGAGGAACATGTTTTCTTTACGTCCTCGGTTGAAAATGGTAGATTTTTGGAGCGCACAAAGTGCAACATGCGGGTCACACCAGGATGGCATAAGTCCATATGCAAATCCGCCAGAGTCGACGTTGACATTGAGGAGCAAAATGCCCGTGTGAAGGTATCTGGGGTCACGTTCTGTTTGCCGGGTCGGTAACAGATAGTATATCCAAAGGCAGCCAGCTCCATCCTCCAGAGTTGAATTTTATTATTTTTGATTTTCGTCAATGGAGCGAAGCGTGGCTTTCTCCAGCTGTCGTTTGAGGAGGTTGAAGGCAGACTGGTCTTCCAAACCTTTTAGGGAGGAAGAATGTCATAAATCGCAAGTAACAACTCAGGAAGTACTACTGGGCGGCCAGTTGGGGCGCCGTCCAGGGAGTATAAATACTCAGGCATGGGCCCACCTTGGGCAGAGACAATCTGGAAACAGGAAGCAAGTGACTGCTAACTAGACCTCCATGTTTTGTTACAAGTTGATTAAAGCCTTGCTTTATGTTCAAGTGCGTAGTGAGTCTTTATTACGTCACCCCTGATGACACCCTGTACTGTTCTGGATATATCCCTGACCCACACTCTTGCACTGCTCTAGCACTACCCCTGAGCTACACTCCTGTACTGTTCCAGATCGACCCCTTAACCACACTTCTGTACTGTTCCAAATCTACCCGGACTCACACACTTGTACTGGTCCAGATCTACCCCTGACCCACACTCCTGTACTGTTCTAGATGTACCCCTGATGCACACACCTGTACTGTTCTAGATCTACCCCTGACCGACACTACTGTACTGTTGTAGATCTAACCCCGACACACACCTCTGTACTGTTCTAGATCTAACCGGGGCCCTCACTCCTGTACTGTTCTAGATCTACACCTGACACACACTCCTGTCCTGTTCTAGATCTACCCCTGTCCCACACACCTGTACTGTTCCAGATCTACCCTGACCCTCACTCCTGTACTGTTCTAGGTCTACCCCTGATCCACACTCCTGTACTGTTCTAGATCTACCTCTGACCCACACTCCTGTACTGTTCGAGATCTACCCCTGACCCACACTCCTGTACTGTTCTCGATCTACCCCTGAGCCACACTCCTGTACTGTTCTAGATCTACCCCCGACACGCACTCCTGTACTGTTCTAGATCTACCCCCGACACACACTCCTGTACTGTTCTAGATCTACCCCCGACACGCACTCCTGTACTGTTCTATATCTACCCCGACCCACACACCTGTACTGTGCTAGATCTACCCCTGACCCACACTCCTGTACTGTTCTAGATCTACCCCTGACCGACACTACTGTACTGTTGTAGATCTAACCCCGACACACACCTCTGTACTGTTCTAGATCTAACCGGGGCCCACACTCCTGTACTGTTCTAGATCTACACCTGACACACACTCCTGTCCTGTTCTAGATCTAGCCCTGTCCCACACACCTGTACTGTTCTAGATCTACCCCTGACCCACACTCCTGTACTGTTCCAGATCTACCCTGACCCTCACTCCTGTACTGTTCTAGGTCTACCCCTGATCCACACTCCTGTACTGTTCTAGATCTACCTCTGACCCGCACTCCTGTACTGTTCGAGATCTACCCTGACTCACACTCCTGTACTGTACTAGATCTACCCCTGAGCCACACTCCTGTACTGTTCTAGATCTACCCCTGATGCACACTCCTGTACTGTTCTAGATCTAACCCTGACCCACACTCCTGTACTGTTCTAGATCTATCCCTGACCCACACTCCTGTACTGTTCTCGATCTGCCCCTGAGCTACACTCCTATACTGTTCTAGATCTAGCCCTTACCCACACTCCTGTACTGTTCTAGATCTACCCCTGACCGACACTACTGTACCGTTGTAGATCTAACCCCAACACACACCTCTGTACTGTTCTAGATCGAACCGGGGCCCACACTCCTGTACTGTTCTACATCTACACCTGACACACACTCCTGTCCTGTTCTAGATCTACCCCTGTCCCACACACCTGTACTGTTCTAGATCTACCCCTGACCCACACTCCTGTACTGTTCCAGATCTACCCTGACCCTCACTCCTGTACTGTTCTAGGTCTACCCCTGATCCACACTCCTGTACTGTTCTAGGTCTACCCCTGATCCACACTCCTGTACTGTTCTAGATCTGCCCCCGACACGCACTCCTGTACTGTTCTAGATCTACCCCGACCCACACACCTGTACTGTGCTAGATCTACCCCTGACCCACACTGTTGTACTGGTCCAGATCTACCCCTGTCCCACACACCTGTACTGTTGTAGATCTACCCCTGACCCACACTCCTGTACTGTTCCAGATCTACCCTGACCCTCACTTCTGTACTGTTCTAGATCTACCCCTGATCCACACTCCTGTACTGTTGTAGATCTACCCCTACCCACATTGCTGTACTGTTCTAGATCTACCCCGACCCACAATCCTGTACTGTTCTCGATCTGCCCCTGAGCTACACTCCTGTACTGTTCTAGATCTACCCCGACCCACAATCCTGTACTGTTCCAGATCTACCCTAACCCATGCTCCTGAACTGTTCCAGATCTACCCCCGACACACACTCCTGTACTGTTCTAGATCTACCCCTGACCCACAATCCTGTACTGTTCTAGATCTACCCACGACCCACACTCCAGTACTGTTCTAGATCGACCCCTGACCCACACTCCTGTACTGTTTTAGACCTACCCCTGACCCACACTCCTGTACTGTTCTAGATCTACCCTGACTCACACTCCTGTACTGTTCCAGATCTACCCTGACCCTCACTCCTGTACTGTTCTGGATCTACCCCGACCCACACACCTGTACGGTGCTAGATCTACCCCTGACCCACAATCCTGTACTGTTCTAGATCTACCCCTGAACCACACTCCTGTAATGTTCTCGAACAATCTCTGACCTACACTCCTGTACTGTTCTAGATCTAACCGTGGCCCACACTCCTGTACTGTTCTAGATTTACACCTGACCCACACTCCTGTCCTGTTCTAGATCTACCCCTATCCCACAATCCTCTACTGTTCTAGATCTACCTCTGACACACACCCCTGTACTGTTCTAGATCTAACTGTGGCCCACACTCCTGTACGGTTCTAGATCTACCCCGACCCACACTCCTGCACTGTTCTAGATCTAAATCTGACCCACACTCCCGTACTCTTCTAGATCTACCCCTGACCCACACTCCTGTACTTTTCGAGATCAACACCTGACCCACACTCCTGTACTGTTCTAGATCTACCCCCGACACACACTCCTGTGTTGTTCTAGATCTACCGCTGGCCCACACTACTGTCCTGTTCTAGATCAACCCCTGACTCACCCTCCTGTACTGTTCTAGATCTACCCCGACCCACACTCCTGTAATGGTCCAGATCTACCCCTGACCCACACACCTGTACTGTTGTAGATCTACCCCTGACCCACACTCCTGTACTGTTCCAGATCTACCCTGACCCTCACTTCTGTACTGTTCTAGATCTACCCCTGATCCACACTCCTGTACTGTTGTAGATCTACCCCTACCCACATTGCTGTACTGTTCTAGATCTACCCCGACCCACAATCCTGTACTGTTCCAGATCTACCCTGACCCATGCTCCTCGACTGTTCTAGATAAATCTCTGACCCACACTCCTGTACTGTTCTAGATATACCCTGACCCACACTCCTGAACTGTTCCAGATCTACCCCTGACCCACACTCCTGTACTTTTCTAGATCTACACCTGACCCACACTCCTGTACTGTTCTAGATCTACCCCTGAACCACACTCCTGTACTGTTCTCGAACAATCTCTGACCTACACTCCTGTACTGTTCTAGATCTAACCGTGGCCCACACTCCTGTACTGTTCTAGATCTACACCTGACCCACACTCCTGTACTGTTCTAGATCTACCCCTGACCCACACTCCTGTACTGTTCCAGATCTACCCCTGACCCTCACTCCTGTACTGTTCTAGATCTACCCCTGACCCTCACTCCTGTACTGTTCTAGATCTACCCCTGACCCACACTCCTGTACTGTTCTAGATCTACCCCTGACCCTCACTCCTGTACTGTTCCAGTTCTACCCCTGACCCACACTCCTGTACTGTTCTAGATCTACCACTGACCCACACTCCTGTACTGTTCTAGATCTACCCCATAGCCACACTCCTGTACTGTTCTAGATCTACCCCTGACCCACACCCCTGTACTGTTCTAGGTCTACCCCTGACCCACACTCCTGTACTGTTTTAGATCTACCCCTGACCCACACTCCTGTACTGTTCTAGATATACCCTTGACCCACAATCCTGCCCTGTGCTAGATCTACCCCTGACCCACACCCCTGCACTGTTCCAGATCTACTCCTGACCTACACTCCTGTACTGTTCTAGATCTACCCCTTGTCATAAATCGCAAGTAACAACTCAGGAAGTACTACTGGGCGGCCAGCTGGGGCGCCATCCAGGGAGTATAAATACTCAGGCATGGGCCCACCTTGGGCAGAGACAATCTGGAAACAGGAAGCTAGTGACTGCTAACTAGACCTCCATGTTTTGTTGCAAGTTGATTAAAGCCTTGCTTTATGTTCAAGTGCGTAGTGAGTCTGTATTACGTCAATTTAATCAACTTGTAACAAAACATGGAGGTCTAGTTAGCAGTCACTAGCTTCCTGTTTCCAGATTGTCTCTGCCCAAGGTGGGCCCATGCCTGAGTATTTATACTCCCTGGACGGCGCCCCAGCTGGCCGCCCAGTAGTACTTCCTGAGTTGTTACTTGCGATTTATGACATTCTTCCTCCCTAAAAGGTTTGGAAGACCAGTCTTCCTTTAACGGACTAGGCGGACCAGAAATAGCCGTAGACGTTTAGCTCTCTGCTTGTGACCGGAAGGCACGTCTCCCCGGACCGTGTCCTGGTCCCTGGGTCGCTTGGCCCGTACCGGTAAGTCAGTAGAGTCCGCGTCATCTTGATCATCCTGTGGAGGACTGGGAATATCATGACTCCGGGTGCGGGTCCCCACAGGTGCTGAGCTGGCCTCATCCCGGGTCGTGACTGGAGATTGTCCGGCGTCCTGGTTTCGGGTGGCCATCCTACGGGGAGCGTCCAGCTCCCTGAGTTGATCCGGTAGCGTTGCCGGCAGATCTACCGATGTCCCAAGCGGGGCGTCATTTTCATAGGGGTGCGGAGTGTTGATATCATTGTCGGGGGATCCTTCATCATTCGGGCCCGTGTGACCGGTTGGGCAGGGAGCCAGATCTCGGAGCGAGACGGTGGTCTCCCGGCCATCAGGGTACTGTACGTGCGCATACGTGGGGTTTACCTCCGTTAACTCCACCTCGTCAACGAGAGGGTCGTTTTTGGCAGACCGGACGAACCTCCGGAGTAGCACCGGGCCTGGAGCCACCAACCATGACGGTAGAGACGTCCCATGTGTAGAGCGACGCCGGAATTTGAAGAATCGCTCATGAGGCGTGACATTCGTAGACGTGGAGAGAAGAGACCTGATAGAGTGTAACACGTCAGGGAGCACCGTTTCCCACTGCTGGTCCGGTAGGTTGCGTGACCTTAGTGCCAGACGGACAGCGTTCCAGATGATGGCATTGTATCGTTCAACCTGTCCGTTACCGATTGGGTGATATGGTGTCGTCCTACTTGAGGCGATTCCCCGTTGGGAGAGATAACTTTTAAGTTCACTCGACATAAAGGAGGGACCCCGATCAGTGTGGATATAATTGGCCGTCCCGCAAAGGGAAAAGACCTGATCGAGGCATTTAATTACCGTAGAGGTAAGCATATTAGGGCAGGGGAAGGCGAAGGGAAAGCGTGAATACTCGTCCACCATCGTAAGTAGGTAGGTGTTCCTTGTCGACGAAGGCAATGGCCCTTTAAAGTCTATGCTGAGCCTCTGCATAGGCTGCATTGCATGTATGAGTAAGCCATCTGATGGGCGAAAGAATTGTGGTTTCAATTCTGCACAAATCCTACAGGAGGAACATGTTTTCTTTACGTCCTCGGTTGAAAATGGTAGATTTTTGGAGCGCACAAAGTGCAACATGCGGGTCACACCAGGATGGCATAAGTCCATATGCAAATCCGCCAGAGTCGACGTTGACATTGAGGAGCAAAATGCCCGTGTGAAGGTATCTGGGGTCACGTTCTGTTTGCCGGGTCGGTAACAGATAGTATATCCAAAGGCAGCCAGCTCCATCCTCCAGAGTTGAATTTTATTATTTTTGATTTTCGTCAATGGAGCGAAGCGTGGCTTTCTCCAGCTGTCGTTTGAGGAGGTTGAAGGCAGACTGGTCTTCCAAACCTTTTAGGGAGGAAGAATGTCATAAATCGCAAGTAACAACTCAGGAAGTACTACTGGGCGGCCAGTTGGGGCGCCGTCCAGGGAGTATAAATACTCAGGCATGGGCCCACCTTGGGCAGAGACAATCTGGAAACAGGAAGCAAGTGACTGCTAACTAGACCTCCATGTTTTGTTACAAGTTGATTAAAGCCTTGCTTTATGTTCAAGTGCGTAGTGAGTCTTTATTACGTCACCCCTGATGACACGCCTGTACTGTTCTGGATATATCCCTGACCCACACTCTTGCACTGCTCTAGCACTACCCCTGAGCTACACTCCTGTACTGTTCCAGATCGACCCCTTAACCACACTTCTGTACTGTTCCAAATCTACCCGGACTCACACACTTGTACTGGTCCAGATCTACCCCTGACCCACACTCCTGTACTGTTCTAGATGTACCCCTGATGCACACACCTGTACTGTTCTAGATCTACCCCTGACCCACACTCCTGTACTGTTCTAGATCTACCTCTGACACACACACCTGTACTGGTCCAGATCTACCCGAGCTACACTCCTATACTGTTCTAGATGTACCCCTGATGCACACACCTGTACTGTTCTAGATCTAGCCCTTACCCACACTCCTGTACTGTTCTAGATCTACCCCTGACCGACACTACTGTACTGTTGTAGATCTAACCCCGACACACACCTCTGTACTGTTCTAGATCGAACCGGGGCCCACACTCCTGTACTGTTCTAGATCTACACCTGACACACACTCCTGTCCTGTTCTAGATCTACCCCTGTCCCACACACCTGTACTGTTCTAGATCTACACCTGACACACACTCCTGTCCTGTTCTAGATCTACCCCTGACCCACACACCTGTACTGTTCTAGATCTACCCCTGACCCACACTTCTGTACTGTTCCAGATCTACCCCTGACCCTCACTCCTGTACTGTTCTAGGTCTACCCCTGATCCACACTCCTGTACTGTTCTAGATCTACCTCTGACCCACACTCCTGTACTGTTCGAGATCTACCCCTGACCCACACTCCTGTACTGTTCTCGATCTGCCCCTGAGCTACACTCCTATACTGTTCTAGGTCTAGCCCTTACCCACACTCCTGTACTGTTCTAGATCTACCCCTGACCGACACTACTGTACTGTTGTAGATCTAACCCCGACACACACCTCTGTACTGTTCTAGATCTAACCGGGGCCCACACTCCTGTACTGTTCTAGATCTACACCTGACACACACTCCTGTCCTGTTCTAGATCTAGCCCTGTCCCACACACCTGTACTGTTCTAGATCTACCCTGACCCTCACTCCTGTACTGTTCTAGGTCTACCCCTGATCCACACTCCTGTACTGTTTTGGATCTACCTCTGACCCACACTCCTGTACTGTTTGAGATCTACCCTGACTCACACTCCTGTACTGTACTAGATCTACCCCTGAGCCACACTCCTGTACTGTTCTAGATCTACCCCTGACACGCACTCCTGTACTGTTCTATATCTACCCCGACCCACACACCTGTACTGTTCTAGATCTACTCCTGACACACACACCTGTACTGTTCCAGATCTACCACTGAGCTACACTCCTATACTGTTCTAGATCTAGCCCTTACCCACACTCCTGCACTGTTCTAGATCTACCCCTGACCGACACTACTGTACTGTTGTAGATCTAACCCCGACACACACCTCTGTACTGTTCTAGATCTAACCGGGGCCCACACTCCTGTACTGTTCTAGATCTACACCTGACACACACTCCTGTCCTGTTCTAGATCTAGCCCTGTCCCACACACCTGTACTGTTCTAGATCTACCCCTGACCCACACTCCTGTACTGTTCCAGATCTACCCTGACCCTCACTCCTGTACTGTTCTAGGTCTACCCCTGATCCACACTCCTGTACTGTTCTAGATCTACCTCTGACCCGCACTCCTGTACTGTTCGAGATCTACCCTGACTCACACTCCTGTACTGTACTAGATCTACCCCTGAGCCACACTCCTGTACTGTTCTAGATCTACCCCTGATGCACACTCCTGTACTGTTCTAGATCTAACCCTGACCCACACTCCTGTACTGTTCTAGATCTATCCCTGACCCACACTCCTGTACTGTTCTCGATCTGCCCCTGAGCTACACTCCTATACTGTTCTAGATCTAGCCCTTACCCACACTCCTGTACTGTTCTAGATCTACCCCTGACCGACACTACTGTACTGTTGTAGATCTAACCCCAACACACACCTCTGTACTGTTCTAGATCGAACCGGGGCCCACACTCCTGTACTGTTCTACATCTACACCTGACACACACTCCTGTCCTGTTCTAGATCTACCCCTGTCCCACACACCTGTACTGTTCTAGATCTACCCCTGACCCACACTCCTGTACTGTTCTAGATCTACCCCTGACCCACACTCCTGTACTGTTCTAGATCTACTCCTGACCCACACTCCTGTACTGTTCCAGATCTACCCCGACCCACACTCCTGTACTGTTCTAGATCTACCCCGACCCACACTCCTGTACTGTTCTAGGTCTACCCCTGATCCACACTCCTGTACTGTTCTAGGTCTACCCCTGATCCACACTCCTGTACTGTTCTAGATCTGCCCCCGACACGCACTCCTGTACTGTTCTAGATCTACCCCGACCCACACACCTGTACTGTGCTAGATCTACCCCTGATCCACACTCCTGTACTGTTCTAGATCTGCCCCCGACACGCACTCCTGTACTGTTCTAGATCTACCCCGACCCACACTCCTGTACTGTTCTAGATCTACCCCGACCCACACTGTTGTACTGGTCCAGATCTACCCCTGTCCCACACACCTGTACTGTTCTAGATCTACCCCTGACCCACACTCCTGTACTGTTCCAGATCTACCCTGACCCTCACTTCTGTACTGTTCTAGATCTACCCCTGATCCACACTCCTGTACTGTTGTAGATCTACCCCTACCCACATTGCTGTACTGTTCTAGATCTACCCCGACCCACAATCCTGTACTGTTCCAGATCTACCCTGACCCATGCTCCTCGACTGTTCTAGATAAATCTCTGACCCACACTCCTGTACTGTTCTAGATATACCCTGACCCACACTCCTGAACTGTTCCAGATCTACCCCTGACCCACACTCCTGTACTTTTCTAGATCTACACCTGACCCACACTCCTGTACTGTTCTAGATCTACCCCTGAACCACACTCCTGTACTGTTCTCGAACAATCTCTGACCTACACTCCTGTACTGTTCTAGAACTAACTGTGGCCCACACTCCTGTACTGTTCTAGATCAACCCCTGACCCACACTCCTGTCCTGTTCAAGAACTACCCCTGTCCCACACACCTGTACTGTTCTAGATCTACCCCTGACCCACACTCCTGTACTGTTCCAGATCTACCCTGACCCTCACTCCTGTACTGTTCTGGATCTACCCCGACCCACACACCTGTACGGTGCTAGATCTACCCCTGACCCACAATCCTGTACTGTTCTAGATCTACCCCTGAACCACACTCCTGTACTGTTCTCGAACAATCTCTGACCTACACTCCTGTACTTTTCTAGATCTAACCGTGGCCCACACTCCTGTACTGTTCTAGATCTACACCTGACCCACACTCCTGTCCTGTTCTAGATCTACCCCTATCCCACAATCCTCTACTGTTCTAGATCTACCTCTGACACACACCCCTGTACTGTTCTAGATCTAACTGTGGCCCACACTCCTGTACGGTTCTAGATCTACCCCGACCCACACTCATGCACTGTTCTAGATCTAAATCTGACCCACACTCCCGTACTCTTCTAGATCTACCCCTGACCCACACTCCTGTACTTTTCGAGATCAACACCTGACCCACACTCCTGTACTGTTCTAGATCTACCCCCGACACACACTCCTGTGTTGTTCTAGATCTACCGCTGGCCCACACTACTGTCCTGTTCTAGATCAACCCCTGACTCACCCTCCTGTACCTTTCTAGATCTACCCCTGACCCACACTCCTGTACTGTTCTCGATCTGCCCCTGAGCTACACTACTGTACTGTTCTAGATCTACCCCGACCCACAATCCTGTACTGTTCCAGATCTACCCTAACCCATGCTCCTGAACTGTTCCAGATCTACCCCCGACACACACTCCTGTACTGTTCTAGATCTACCCCTGACCCACAATCCTGTACTGTTCTAGATCTACCCACGACCCACACTCCAGTACTGTTCTAGATCGACCCCTGACCCACACTCCTGTACTGTTTTAGACCTACCCCTGACCCACACTCCTGTACTTTTCGAGATCAACACCTGACCCACACTCCTGTACTGTTCTAGATCTACCCCCGACACACACTCCTGTGTTGTTCTAGATCTACCGCAGGCCCACACTACTGTCCTGTTCTAGATCAACCCCTGACTCACCCTCCTGTACTGTTCTAGATCTACCCCGACCCACACTCCTGTAATGGTCCAGATCTACCCCTGACCCACACACCTGTACTGTTGTAGATCTACCCCTGACCCACACTCCTGTACTGTTCCAGATCTACCCTGACCCTCACTTCTGTACTGTTCTAGATCTACCCCTGATCCACACTCCTGTACTGTTGTAGATCTACCCCTACCCACATTGCTGTACTGTTCTAGATCTACCCCGACCCACAATCCTGTACTGTTCCAGATCTACCCTGACCCATGCTCCTCGACTGTTCTAGATAAATCTCTGACCCACACTCCTGTACTGTTCTAGATATACCCTGACCCACACTCCTGAACTGTTCCAGATCTACCCCGACCCACACTCCTGTACTTTTCTAGATCTACACCTGACCCACACTCCTGTACTGTTCTAGATCTACCCCTGAACCACACTCCTGTACTGTTCTCGAACAATCTCTGACCTACACTCCTGTACTGTTCTAGATCTAACCGTGGCCCACACTCCTGTACTGTTCTAGATCTACCCCTGACCCACACTCCTGTACTTTTCGAGATCAACACCTGACCCACACTCCTGTACTGTTCTAGATCTACCCCCGACACACACTCCTGTGTTGTTCTAGATCTACCGCTGGCCCACACTACTGTCCTGTTCTAGATCAACCCCTGACTCAACCTCCTGTACCTTTCTAGATCTACCCCTGACCCACACTCCTGTACTGTTCTCGATCTGCCCCTGAGCTACACTCCTGTACTGTTCTAGATCTACCCCGACCCACAATCCTGTACTGTTCCAGATCTACCCTAACCCATGCTCCTGAACTGTTCCAGATCTACCCCTGACACACACTCCTGTACTGTTCTAGATCTACCCCTGACCCACAATCCTGTACTGTTCTAGATCTACCCACGACCCACACTCCAGTACTGTTCTAGATCGACCCCTGACCCACACTCCTGTACTGTTTTAGACCTACCCCTGACCCACACTCCTGTACTGTTCTAGATCTACCCTGACCCTCACTCCTGTACTGTTCTGGATCTACCCCGACCCACACACCTGTACGGTGCTAGATCTACCACTGACCCACAATCCTGTACTGTTCTAGATCTACCCCTGAAGCACACTCCTGTACTGTTCTCGAACAATCTCTGACCTACACTCCTGTACTGTTCTAGATCTACCCACGACCCACACTCCAGTACTGTTCTAGATCGACCCCTGACCCACACTCCTGTACTGTTTTAGACCTACCCCTGACCCACACTCCTGTACTGTTCTAGATCTACCCTGACTCACACTCCTGTACTGTTCTAGATCTACCCTGACTCACACTCCTGTACTGTTCTAGATCTACCCCCGACCCACACTCCTGTACTGTTCTAGATCTGCCCCTGACCCACACTCCTGTACTGTTCTAGATCTACCCCTGTCCCACACACCTGTACTGTTCTAGATCTACCCCTGACCCACACTCCTGTACTGTTCCAGATCTACCCTGACCCTAACTCCTGTACTGTTCTAGGTCTACCCCTGATCCACACTCCTGTACTGTTCTAGATCTACCTCTGACCCACACTCCTGTACTGTTTGAGATCTACCCTGACTCACACTCCTGTACTGTACTAGATCTACCCCTGAGCCACACTCCTGTACTGTTCTAGATCTACCACCGACACGCACTCCTGTACTGTTCTAGATCTACCCCTGACCCACACTCCTGTACTCTTCTAGATCTACGCCTGACCCACACTCCTGTACTGTTCTCGATCTGCCCCTGAGCTACACGCCTATACTGTTCTAGATCTACCCCTACCCACATTGCTGTACTGTTCTAGATCTACCCCGACCCACAATCCTGTACTGTTCCAGATCTACCCTGACCCATGCTCCTCGACTGTTCTAGATAAATCTCTGACCCACACTCCTGTACTGTTCTAGATATACCCTGACCCACACTCCTGAACTGTTCCAGATCTACCCCTGACCCACACTCCTGTACTTTTCTAGATCTACACCTGACCCACACTCCTGTACTGTTCTAGATCTACCCCTGAACCACACTCCTGTACTGTTCTCGAACAATCTCTGACCTACACTCCTGTACTGTTCTAGATCTAACCGTGGCCCACACTCCTGTACTGTTCTAGATCTACACCTGACCCACACTCCTGTCCTATTCTAGATCTACCCCGTCCCACAATCCTCTACTGTTCTAGATCTACCTCCGACACACACCCCTGTACTGTTCTAGATCTAACTGTGGCCCACACTCCTGTACTGTTCTAGATCAACCCCTGACCCACACGCCTGTCCTGTTCTAGAACTACCCCTGTCCCACACACCTGTACTGTTCTAGATCTACCCCTGACCCACACTCCTGTACTGTTCCAGATCTACCCTGACCCTCACTCCTGTACTGTTCTGGATCTACCCCGACCCACACACCTGTACGGTGCTAGATCTACCCCTGACCCACAATCCTGTACTGTTCTAGATCTACCTCTGACCCACACTCCTGTACTGTTCGAGATCTACCCTGACTCACACTCCTGTACTGTACTAGATCTACCCCTGAGCCACACTCCTGTACTGTTCTAGATCTACCCCCGACACGCACTCCTGTACTGTTCTAGATCTACCCCTGAGCCACACTCCTGTACTGTTCTAGATCTGCCCCCGACACGCACTCCTGTACTGTTCTAGATCTACCCCGACACACACACTTGTACTGTTGTAGATCTACCCCTGACCCACACTCCTGTACTGTTCCAGATCTACCCTGACCCTCACTTCTGTACTGTTCTAGATCTACCCCTGATCCACACTCCTGTACTGTTCTAGATCTACCTCTGACCCACACTCCTGTACTGTTCGAGATCTACCATGACTCACACTCCTGTACTGTACTAGATCTACCCCTGAGCCGCACTCCTGTACTGTTCTAGATCTACCCCCGACACGCACTCCTGTACTGTTCCAGATCTACCCCTGAACCACACTCCTGTACTGTTCCAGATCTACCCCTGACCGACACTACTGTACTGTTGTAGATCTAACCCCGACACACACCTCTGTACTGTTCTAGATCTAACCGGGGCCCTCACTCCTGTACTGTTCTAGATCTACACCTGACACACACTCCTGTCCTGTTCTAGATCTACCCCTGTCCCACACACCTGTACTGTTCTAGATCTACCCCTGACCCACACTCCTGTACTGTTCCAGATCTACCCTGACCCTCACTCCTGTACTGTTCTAGGTCTACCCCTGATCCACACTCCTGTACTGTTCTAGATCTACCTCTGACCCACACTCCTGTACTGTTCGAGATCTACCCCTGACCCACACTCCTGTACTGTTCTCGATCTGCCCCTGAGCTACACTCCTATACTGTTCTAGGTCTAGCCCTTACCCACACTCCTGTACTGTTCTAGATCTACCCCTGACCGACACTACTGTACTGTTGTAGATCTGCCCCCGACACACACCTCTGTACTGTTCTAGATCTAACCGGGGCCCACACTCCTGTACTGTTCTAGATCTACACCTGACACACACTCCTGTCCTGTTCTAGATCTACCCCTGTCCCACACACCTGTACTGTTCTAGATCTACCCCTGACCCACACTCCTGTACTGTTCCAGATCTACCCTGACCCTCACTCCTGTACTGTTCTAGGTCTACCCCTGATCCACACTCCTGTACTGTTCTAGATCTACCCTGACTCACACTCCTGTACTGTACTAGATCTACCCCTGACACACACTCCTGTACTGTTCTAGATCTACCCCTGACCCTCACTCCTGTACTGTTCTAGGTCTACCCCTGATCCACACTCCTGTACTGTTCGAGATCTACCCTGACTCACACTCCTGTACTGTACTAGATCTACCCCTGACCCACACTCCTGTACTGTTCTAGATCTACCCCTGATGCACACTCCTGTACTGTTCTAGATCTAACCCTGACCCACACTCCTGTACTGTTCTAGATCTATCCCTGACCCACACTCCTGTACTGTTCTCGATCTGCCCCTGAGCTACACTCCTATACTGTTCTAGATCTAGCCCTTACCTACACTCCTGTACTGTTCTAGATCTACCCCTGACCGACACTACTGTACTGTTGTAGATCTAACCCCAACACACACCTCTGTACTGTTCTAGATCGAACCGTGGCCCACACTCCTGTACTGTTCTAGATCTACACCTGACACACACTCCTGTCCTGTTCCAGAACTACCCCTGACCCACATTCCTGTACTGTTCTAGTTCAATCTCTGACCCACACTCCTGTACTGTTCCAGATCTACCCCTGACCCACACTCCTGTACTGTTCTAGATCTACCCCTGGCCCACACTCTTGTACTGTTCTAGATCAACCCTGACCCACACTCTTGTACTGTTCTAGATCTACCCCTGATCCACACTCCTGTACTGTTCTAGATCTACCCCTGACCCACACTCCTGTGCTGTTCTAGATCTACCCCTGACCTACTCTCCTGTACTGCTCCAGATCTACCCCGACCCACACTCCTTTATTGTTCTAGATCTATCTCCGACCCACACTCCTGTACTGTTCCAGATCTACCCCTGACCCACACTCCATTACTGTTCTAGATCTACCCCTGACCCACACTCCTGTACTGTTCTAGATCTACCCAGACCCACACTCCTGTACAGTTCTAGATCCCTCTCTGACCCACACTCCTGTACTGTTCTAGATCTACCTGACCCACACTCCTGTACTGTTCTAGATCTACATCTGACCCACATTGCTGTACTGTTCTAGATCTACCTATGACCCACACTGCAGTACTGTTCTAGATCTGCCCCCGACCCACACTCCTGTACTGTTCTAGATCTACCCCTGACCCACACTCCTGTACTGTTCTAGATCTATCCCTGACCACATTCCTGTACTGTTCTAGATCTACCATTCACCCACACTCCTGCACTGTTCTAGATCCATCTCTGACCTGCACTCCTGTACTGTTCTAGATCTACTCCTGACCCACACTCCTGCATGGTTCCAGATCTACTCCTGAGCTACCTTTCTGTACTTTTCCAGATCTACCGTGACCCACACTCCTGCACTGTTCTTGATCTATCTCTTACCTACACTGCTGTACTGGTCTAGATCTACACCTGACCCACATTCCTGCACTGTTCTAGATCTACCCGACGCACACTGCTGTACTGTTCGACCTCTACCCTGAACCACACTCCTGTGCTGTTCTAGATCTACCCCTGGCCCACACTCCTCTACTGTTCTAGATCTACCCACAACCCACACTCCTGTACTGTTCTAGATCTACCCCTGTCCCACACTCCTGTACTGTTCCAGATCTACCCCTGACCCACACTCCTGTACTGTTCTACATCTACCCCTGGCCCACACTCTTGTACTGTTCTAGGTCTACCCCTGATCCACACTCCTGTACTGTTCTAGAACTACCCCTGACCCACACTCCTATACTGTTACAGATCTACCCTGACCCACACTCCTGTACTGTTCTAGATCTACCCCTGACCCACACTCCTGTGCTGTTCTAGATCTACCCCTGGCCCACACTCCTCTACTGTTCTAGATCTACCCACAACCCACACTCCTGTACTGTTCTAGATCTACCCCTGTCCCACACTCCTGTACTGTTCCAGATCTACCCCTGACCCACACTCTTGTACTGTTCTAGGTCTACCCCTGATCCACACACCTGTACTGTTCTAGAACTACCCCTGACCCACACTCCTATACTGTTACAGATCTACCCTGACCCACACTGCTGTACTGTTCTAGATCTACCCCTGACCCACACTGCTGTACTGTTCTAGATCTACCCCTGACCCACACTCCTGTACTGTTCTAGATCTACCCCGACCCACACTCCATTACTGTTCTAGATCCCTCTCTGTCCCACACTCCTGTACTGTTCCAGATCTACCTGACCCACACTCCTGTACTGTTCTAGATCTATTCTGACCCACATTGTGTACTGTTCTAGATCTACCCCTGACCCACACTGCTGTACTGTTCTAGATCTGCCCCTGACCCACACTCCTGTACTGTTCTCGATCTATCCCTGACCCACACTCCTGTACTGTTCTAGATCTACCCCTGGCCCACACTCCTGTACTGTTCTAGATCTACCCCTGACCCACACTCCTGTACTGTTCTAGATCTATCCCTGACCCACACTCCTGTACTGTTCTAGATCTACCCTGCACCCACACTCCTGTACTGTTCTAGATCTACCCTTACCCACATTCCTGTCCTGTTCTAGATCTACCCCTGACCCACACTCCTGTACTGTTCCAGATCTACCCCTGACCCACACTCCTGTACTGTTCTAGATCTACCCCTGTCCCACACTCCTGTACTGTTCTAGATCCCTCTCTGACCCACACTCCTGTACTGTTGTAGATCTACCTGACCCACACTCCTGTACTGTTCTAGATCTACATCTGACCCACATTGTGTACTGTTCTAGACCTACCCCTGACCCACACTCCTGTACTGTTCTAGATCTACCCCTGACCCACACTCCTGTACTGTTTTGGATCTATCCCTGACCCACACTCCTGTACTGTTCTAGATCTACCCTGCACCCGCACTCCTGTACTGTTCTAGATCTACCCTGACCCACACTCCTGTACTGTTCTAGATCCACCCCGACCCACATTGCTGTACTGTTCTAGATCTACCCCTGATCCACACTGCTGTACTGTTCTAGATCTGCCCCTGACCCACACTCCTGTACTGTTCTAGATCTACCCCTGACCCACACTCCTGTACTGTTCTAGATCTACCCCTGACCAACACTCCTGTACTGTTCTAGATCTACCCCTGACCCACACTCCTGTACTGTTCCAGATCTACCCCCGACCCACACTCTTGTACTGTTCTAGATCCACCCCTGACCCACACTCCTGTACTGTTCTAGATCTACCCCGACCCACACTCCTGTACTGTTCTAGTTCAATCTCTGACCCACACTCCTGTACTGTTCCAGATCTACCCCTGACCCACACTCCTGCACTGTTCTAGATCTACCCCTGCCCCACACTCTTGTACTGTTCTTGATCTACCCCTGATCCACACTCCTGTACTGTTCTAGATCTACCCCTGACCCACACTCCTGTACTGTTCTAGATCTACCGCTGACCCACACTCCTGTACTGTTCTAGATCTACCCCTGACCCACACTCCTGTACTGTTCTAGATCTACCCCTGACCCACACTCCTGTACTGTTCTAGATCTACCCCTGACCCACACTCCTGTACTGTTCTAGATCTACCCCTGAACCACACCCCTGTACTGTTCTAGATCTACCTCTGACCCACACTCCTGGACTGTTCTAGATCTACCCCTGACCCACACTGCTGTACTGTTCTAGATCTGCCCCTGACCCACACTGCTGTACTGTTCTAGATCTACCCCTGAACCACACCCCTGTACTGTTCTATATCTACCTCTGACCCACACTCCTGTAATGTTCCAGATCTACCCCTGACCTACTCTCCTGTACTGTTCTAGATCTACCTCTGACCCACACTCCTGTACTGTTCCAAATCTACCCCTGACCCACACTCCTGTACTGTTCTAGATCTACCTCTGACCCACACTTCTGTAATGTTCCAGATCTACCCCTGACCCACACTGCTGTACTGTTCTAGATCCCTCTCTGACCCACACTCCTGTACTGTTCTAGATCTACCTGACCCACACTCCTGTACTGTTCTAGATCTACATCTGACCCACATTGCTGTACTGTTCTAGATCTACATATGACCCACACTGCTGTACTGTTCTAGATCTGCCCCCGACCCACACTCCTGTACTGTTCTAGATCTACCCCTAACCCACACTCCTGTACTGTTCTAGATCTATCCCTGACCCACACTCCTGTACTGTTCTAGATCTACCCCTGACCCACATTCCTGTACTGTTCTAGATCCATCCCTGACCTACTCTCCTGTACTGCTCCCAGAGCTCCCTGGATCACGAAAGAGATAGAGAGTAAGAAGAAACAGAAAAAGTGGGCGTATGACAGATGTCAGGTTGAGAATACAAGTGAGAACCAGGCTGAATATAGAAAGTTCAGACGGGAAGTGAAAAAGAAAATAAGAGGGGCAAAAGGAGAGTATGAGAGTAGATTGGCAGCCAACATAAAAGGGAATCCAAAAGTCTTCTACAGGCACATAAATAGTAAATGGGTAGTAAGAGGAGGGTTGGGGCCGATTAGGGACCAAAATGGAGACGTACGCATGGAGGCAGAGGGCATGTCTGAGATACTAAATGAGTACTTTGCATCTGTCTTCACCAAGGAAGAAGATGCTGCCAAAGTCATAGTGAAAGAGGAGATAGTGGAGATACTGGATGGGATAAAAATTGATAAAGAGGAGGTACTAGAAAGGCTGGTTGTACTTAAAGTAGATAAGTCACCAGGACCAGATGGGATGCATCCTAGGATACTGAGGGACGTAAAGGTGGAAATTGCGGAGGTACTGGCCATAATCTTCCAATCCTCCTTAGATACGGGGATGGTGCCAGAGGACTGGAGAATTGTGAATGTTACACCCTTGTTCAAAAAAGGGTGTAAAGATAAACCCAGCAACTACAGGCCAGTCAGTTTAACCTCGGTAGTGGGGAAGCTTTTAGAAATGATAATCCGGGACAAAATTAACAGTCACTTGGACAAGTGTGGATTTATTAAGGAAAGCCAGCAGGGATTTGTTAAAGGCAAATCCTGTTTAACTAACTTGATCGAGGTTTTTGATGAGGTAACAGAGAGGGTTGATGAGGGCAATGCGGTTGATGTGGTCCACATGGATTTCCAAAAGGCGTTCGACAAAGTGCCACATAATAGGCTTGCCAGCAAAGTTGAAGCCCATGGAATAAAAGGGATGATGGTGCGAGGCAAAAGGAGATGGTAATGGGACACGTTAAGAAACAAAAGATGGCTCTAGATGAAGTGTAAACATAAGAACATAAGAACATAAGAAATAGGAGCAGGAGTCGGCCATTCGGCCATCGAGCCTGCTCCGCCATTCAATGAGATCATGGCTGATCTTCTGCCTCTATTCCATTCACCGGCCCTATCGCCATATCCCTTGATGCCCTTACTAGTCAGAAATCTATCGACTTCTGTTTTGAATATACCCAATGACTGAGCCTCCACAGCCCTCTGGGGTAGAGAATTCCAAAGATTCACCACCCTCTGTGTGAAGAAATTTCTTCTCATCTCAGTCCTGAATGGCCTACCCTTTATCCTGAGGCTGTGGCCCCTGGTTCTAGACTCCCCAGCCAAGGGAAACATTCTCCCAGCATCCACCCTATCAAGCCCTGTAATAATTTGGTTTGCTTCAATGAGATCCCCTCTCATTCTTCTGAATTCAAGAGAACACAGGCCTAGTTTACTCAATCTCTTCTCATACGACAGTCCCGCCATCCCAGGAATCAATCTCGTGAACCTTCGTTGCACTCCCTCTATGGCAAGTATATCCTTCCTTAGGTAAGGAGACCAAAATTGTACACAGTACTCCAGGTGTGGTCTCACCAAGGCCCTATATAATTGGAGTAAGACTTCTTTACTCCTGTACTCAAATCCTCTTGTAATGAAGGCCAGCATACCATTTGCCTTCCGAATGGCTTGCTGCACCTGCACATTCACTTTCAGTGACTCATGTACAAGGACACCCAGGTCTCTTTGAGCATCTGCATTCCCCAATCTTTCACCATTTAGGAAATACTCTGCCTTTCTGTTTTTTCTACCAAAGTGGATAACTTCACATTTATCCACATTATATTCCATCTGCCATGTTCTCGCCCACTCACTGAGCCTGTCGAGATCCCCTTGAAGCCTCTTCACATCCTCTTCGCAACTGACACTGCCACCTAGCTTTGTATCAGCAGCAAATTTGGAAATGTTACATTTAGTCCCCTCATCCAAATCATTGATATAGATTGTGAATAGCTGGGGCCCAAGCACCGATCCTTGCGGTACCCCACTAGTCACAGCCTGCCATCCTGAAAAAGACCCGTTTATCCCTACTCTTTGTTTTCTGTCTATTAACCAATTCTCAATCCATGCTAGTATATTACCGCCAATTCCATGTGCCCTAATTTTGTTCACCAACCTCTTGTGTGGGACCTTATCAAAGGCCTTCTGAAAATCCAGATACACCACATCTACCGGTTCCCCTTTGTCTACTCCACTAGTTACATCCTCAAAGAACGCCAATAGGTTTGTCAAACAGGATTTCCCTTTCATAAATCCATGTTGACTCTGCCCAATCTTACTATTAGTTTCTAAGTGCCCAGTTATTGCATCCTTTATAATAGATTCCAGCATTTTCCCAACTACTGATGTGAGGCTAACAGGTCTGTAGTTCCCCATTTTCTCTCTCCCTCCTTTCTTAAATAGCAGGGTTACATTTGCTATCCTCCAATCTGCAGGAACCGTTCCAGAATCTATAGAATTTTGGAAGATGACAACCAATGCGTCCACTATCCCAATGGCCACCTCTTTCAAAACCCTAGGATGTAGGTCATCCGGTCCTTGGGATTTATCGACTTTTAGTCCCATTAATTTTGCTAGTACTGTTTCTTTACTAATGATAATTTCTTTAAGTTCCTCATTCTCATCACACCCTTGGTTTTCTCAAAGTTCTGGGAGGTTTTTTGTGTCTTCCTCCGTGAAGACAGAAACAAAGTATTTATTTAATTTCACTGCCATTTCCTCATTATAAATTCTCCCGTCTCTGACTGTAAAGGACCTATAATAACCTTCGCCAGTCTTTTCCTTTTCACATACCTATAGAAGCTTTTACAATCCGTTTTTATATTTTTCGCTAGTTTGTGCTCATATTCCATTTTCCCTTTCTTTATCAATTTCTTGGTCCCCCTTTGCTGATTTCTAAAAAGATCCCAATCCTCAGGCTGACCGCTTTTTCTGGCAACTTTATAAGCTTCCGCCTTTGACTTAATACTAGCTTTAATTTCTTTTGTTAGCCTTGGTTGGATCACTTTTCCTTTTGGGTTTTTATGCCGTAGAGGAATATATGTTTGTTGCAAATTATGCATTATTTCCTTGAATGTTAGCCATTGTATGTCCACCTTCATACCTTTTAGTGTAGTCTCCCAATCTACCATGGCCAACTTGTCCCTCATACCCTTGTAGTTTCCTCTGTTTAGATTGAAGACCATAGTTTCAGATTGGACTACATCACTCTCAAACTTAATGTAAAATTCAATCATATTATGGTCACTTGTCCCTAAAGGCCCCTTTACCACAAGATTATTGATTAGCCCTTTCTCATTACACAGTACCAGATCCAGAATAGCCTGTTCCCTGGTTGGTTCCTCCACATACTGATCCAGGAAACCATCTCGCATGCATTCCAAGAATTCGTCCTCCACTCCATTAGTGGTAATTTGATTTGCCCAGTCAATATGTAGATTAAAGTCCCCCATGATTACTGTATTGCCCTTGTTACATGCACTTCTAATCTCTTGATTGATACTGTGCCCTACATTACCATTACTGTTTGGTGGCCTATACACAACTCCCACCAATGTTTTCTGCCCTTTGCTGTTTCTTAGCTCCACCCAAACTGATTCCAGTTCTACATCACGATCTGCCAAGCCAAGATCTTTTATCTCTACCGTACCGATCTCATCCCTTATTAACAGCGCTACACCACCTCTTTTTCCTTTTTGTCTCTCCTTCCTAAATGTTGAGTACCCTGGAACATT
The DNA here is from genome assembly GCA_030390025.1 of Squalus acanthias. Lineage (NCBI taxonomy): Eukaryota > Metazoa > Chordata > Chondrichthyes > Squaliformes > Squalidae > Squalus > Squalus acanthias. Next base: position 50,961 of record JASTWF010001004.1, read on the forward strand.
AGTTTCCAGCTTTGGTTACCCTGCAACCATGTCTCTGTATTTGCAATTACATCATACCCATTTACTTCTATTAGTGCCATTAATTCATCCACCTTGTTGCGAATGCTACGTGCATTTAGATAAAGTGCCTTCAACTTTGACCCTCTTTACTGTTGGCCTTTGTTTCTGCTCTCTGATAGTTTTGCTGACTACTTTTCTAACTTGCACTTCCAGCTTTGTTTCTCTCCGTTCTGGGCCCACACTTAGGTTCCCAGCCCCCTGACAAACTAGTTTAAATCCTTCCCAACAGCACTAGCAAACCCCCCTGCGAGAATGTTGGTCCCGTTTCTGCCGAGGTGTAACCCGTCCAGCTTGTACAGGTCCCACCTTCCCCAGAATCGGTCCCAATGCCTCAAGAACTTAAATCCCTCCCTCCTACACCATCTCTCCAGCCACACATTCATCTGGTCTATTCTCCTATTTCTGCTCTCGCTAGCCCGTGACACTGCGAGTAATCCTGAGATTACTACCTTTGAGGTCCTGCTTTTTAATTTATTTCCTAGCTCCCTATATTCTGCTTGCAGGACCTCGTCCCTCTTTCTACCTATGTCATTGGTACCGATATGGGCCACGACCTCTGGCTGTTCAGTCTCCCCCTTCAGAATGTACTGCAGCCGCTCAGTGACATCCTTGACCCTGGCAACAGGGAGGCAACATACCATCCTGGAGTCACATCTGCGGCCACGGAAACGTCTATCTGTTCCCCTTACGATAGAATCCCCTATCACTATCGCTCTCCCACTCTTTTTCCTCCCCTCCTGTGCAGCTGAGCCACTCTTAGTGCCATGGACTTGGCTCTTGCTGCATTCCCCTGAGAAACCATCTCCCCCAGCAGCATCCAAAACGGAAAATCTGTTGGAGAGGGAGATAAACCCAGGGGACTCCTGCACTACCTTCCTAGTTCTTTTACTCTGTCTGGCGGTCACCCATTCCCTTTCTGCCTGTGCACTTTTTACCTGCGGTGTGACCACCTCGTTAAACGTGCTATCCACGAAGATCTCAACCTCACGGATGCTCCACAGTGACTCCAGCCGCAGCTCCAGCTCCAAAACGCAGATTTCGAGTAGCTGCAGCTGGAGACACTTCCTGTACACGTGTTCGCCCTGGACACCGAAAGTGTCCCTGACTTCCCACATAGCACAGGAGGAGCACTCCACGCTGCCGAGCTGCCCTGCCATGTCCTACCCTTAATTTACTCCCTTTACTTCCTCTAAATTAAAGAATATTAAATACACTGGGGACCTTACTTCACTTTAAACACTACTTACTCTAAACTAGAGACCTTACTTTTACTTTAACGACTGGACTGTAGAAATACTCACCAGGTCCTACTTACCAATCAGCTCCTTCCCTTGTGCCGACATCACTTTTAATCTCTGACATCACTTTCGAATGTTACCTGTTGAGGTCCACTCTCGCTGCTGCTCCCAATAGCTCGGTCTGGGCCTCGAGCCTCGGGCTTTATTTCCTCGCTCCTCCTTCGCCTGTTCCCTCACAGGTCGGTCCGCTCTCGCTGCTGCTCCCAATAGCTCGGTCTGGGCCTCGAGCCTCGGGCTTTATTTCCTCGCTTCTCCTTCGCCTGTTCCCTCACAGGTCGGTCCGCTCTCGCTGCTGCTCCCAATAGCTCGGTCTGGGCCTCGAGCCTCGGGCTTTATTTCCTCGCTCCTCCTTCGCCTGTTCCTTCACAGGTCGGTCCGCTCTCGCTGCTGCTCCCAATAGCAATGGCAGATTGAACAACAGCTGCCATGTGTGAGAGAGAGAAAAAAAATGAAAAAAAATAGGGGCAGAGGTTATAGTCTGAAATTGTTGAACTCGATATTGAGTCCAGAGGGCTGTAAAATGCCTCATCGAAAGATGAGGTGCTGTTCCTCGAGCTTACGTTGAGCTTCCGTGGAATAATGCAAGAGGCCGAGGATGGTGAGGTCTGAGTGGGAGTGGAGCGGGGAATTAAAGTGACAGGTGACTGGCAGCTCGGGGCCACACTTACGGACTGAACGGAGGTGTTCCGCAAAGCGATCACCCAATCTGCGTTTGGTCTCCCCAATGTAGAGGAGACCACATCGTGAGCAGCGAATACAGTATACAAAATTGCAAGTAGAACAAGTAAATCGCTGTTTCACCTGGAAGGAGTGTTTGGGGCCCTGGACAGTGGGAAGAGGGGAGGTATAAGGGCATGTGTTGCATCTCCTGCGCTTGCACGGGAAGGTGCCGAGCGAAGGGGAAGGGGTGCTGGGGGTGGTAGAGGAGTGGACTAGGGTGTCGCGGAGGGAGCAGTCCCTGCGGAATGCTGAAAGGGGAGGTGAGGGGAAGATGCGTTTGGTGGTGGGATCACGCTGGAGGTGGCGGAATGGCGGAGGATGATCCGTTGAATGTGGAGGCTGGTGGGGTGAAAGGTGAGGACAAGGGGAACTCTATTGTGGTTCCGGGAGGGAGGGGCAGGGGTGAGGGCAGAAGTGCGGGAGATAGAACCGACACGGTCAAGGGCCGTGTCAACCACAGTAGAGGGGAATCCTCGGTTGAGGAAAAAGGAAGACATGTCGGAAGCACTGGTATGGAAGGTGGCATCATCAGAGCAGATGCAGCGGAGACAGAGAAACTGGAAGAATGGAATAGAGTCCTTACAGGAGGCGGGGTGGGAGGAAGTGTAGTCCAGGTAGCTGTGGGAGTCAGTGGGCTTGTAGTGAATGTTGGTCAATAACCTATCCCCAGAGATGGAGATGGAGAAGTCGAGGAAGGGAAGGGAAGAGTCGGAGATGGACCATGTGAAGGTGAGGGAAGGGTGGAAATTGGAAGCAAAGTGAATGAAATTTTCTAGTTCAGGGCGAGAGCAGGAAATGGCACCGATACAGTCATCAATGTACCGGAAAAAGAGGTGAGGGAGGGGACCTGAGTAGGACTGGAACAAAGAATGTTCCACATATCCCACAAAAAGGCAGGTATAGCTAGGACCCATGCGGGCACCCATAACAACACCTTTAATTTGGAGGAAGTGAGTGGAGTCAAAGGAGAAGTTGTTCAATGTGAGAACAAGTTCAGCCAGGCGGAGGAGGGTGGTGGTGGATGGGGACTGGTTGGGCCTCTGTTCAAGGAAGAAGTGGAGCGCCCTCAGGCCATCCTGGTGGGGGATGGAGGTGTAGAGGGATTGTATGTCCATGGTGAAAAGGAGACGGTTGGGGCCAGGAAACTGGAAACTGTTAAAGTGACGGAGGGCATCGGAAGAGTCGCGGATGTAGGTGGGAAGAGACTGGACAAGGGGAGAAAAAATAGAGTCGAGATAGGAAGAGATAAGTTCCGTGGGGCAAGAACAGGCTGAAACAATGGGTCTACCAGGGCAGTCCTGTTTGTGGATCTTGGGAAGGAGGTAGAAGCGGGCTGTGCGGGGTTGGGGAACTATGAGGTTGGCGGCCGTGGGGGTAAGATGTCCAGAGGAGATGAGGTCAGTGACAGTCTGGGACACGATGGCTTGATGTTCGGTAGTGGGGTCATAGACATAGACATAGAAGATAGGAGCAGGAGTAGGCCATTCGGCCCCTCGAGCCTGTTCCGCCATTTAATGTGATCATGGCTGATCATCCAAACTCAGTACCCTGTCCCTGCTTTCTCCCCATATCCCTTGATCCCTTTAGCCTTAAGAAATATATCCAACTCCTTCTTGAATATATTTAGTGAATTGGCCTCAACTGCCTTCTGTGGTAGAGAATTCCACAGGTTCACCACTCTCTGGGTGAAGAAATTCCTCCTCATCTCAGTCCTAAATGGCTTACCCCTTATCCTTAGACTGTGACCCCTGGTTCTGGACTCCCCCACCATCGGGAACAGCCTTCCTGCATCTAGTCTGTCTAGTCCTATTAGAATTTTATAAGTTTCAATGAGATCCCCTCTCATTCTTCTAAACTCTAGCGAATATAAGCCTAATCGACCCAATCTCTCCTCATATGTCATTCCTGCCATCCCAGGTATCAGTCTGGTGAATCTTCGCTGCACTCTCTCCATGGCAAGAACATCCTTCCTCAGATAAGGTGACCAAAACTGCACACAATACTCAAGGTGTGGTCTCACCAAGGCCCTGTACAACTGCAGCAAGACATCCTTGCTCCTGTACTCGAATTCTCTCGCTATGAAGGCCAACATACCATTTGCCTTCTTAACTGCCTGCTGCACCTGCATGCTTACCTTCAGCGACTGGTGCACAAGGACACCCAGGTCTCGTTGCACTTCCCCTTCTCCCAATCTATTGCCGTTCAGATAATAATCTGTCTTCCTGTTTTTGCCACCGAAGTGGATAACCTCACATTTATCCACATTATACTGCATTTGCCATGCATCTGCCCAATCACCCAACCTGTCCAAATCATACTGGAGTTTCTCTGCATCCTCCTCACAGCACACACGCCCACCCAGCTTTGTGTAGTCTGCAAACTTGGAGATATTACATCTAGTTCCCGCGTCTAGATCATTTATATATATTGTGAATAGCTGGGGTCCTAGCACCGATCCCTGCGGTACCACACTAGTCACTGCCTGCCACTCAGAAAAAGACCCGTTTATTCCAACTCTTTGCTTCCTGTCTGCCAACCAGTTCTCTATCCAAGACAGTACCTTACCCCCAATCCTGTGTGCTTTAACTTTGCACGCTAATCTCTTATGCGGGACCTTATCGAAAGCCTTCTGAAAGTCCAAATACACCACATCCACTGGTTCTCCCTTATCTATTCTACCAGTTACATCCTCAAAAAATTCCAGTAGATTAGTCAAGCATGATTTACCTTTTGTAAATCCATGTTGACTTTGTCCGATCCTGTCACTCTTTTCCAAGTGCTCTGCTATTACATCTTTTATAATGGACTCTAGCATTTTCCCCACTACCGATGTCAGGCTTACCGGTCTATAATTCCCCGTTTTCTCGCTACCACCTTTTTTAAATAGTGGGGTAACATTAGCTATCCTCCAATCCATGGGAACTGTTCCAGAGTCTATAGAAGTTTGGAAGATGACCAGCAATGCATCTACTATTTCTAGGGCCACTTCCTTAAGTAACCTAGGATGTAGATTATCAGGCCCTGGGGATTTATCGGCCTTCAATCCCTTCAATTTCCCTAACACCATTTCCCTACAAATACTGATTACATTCAATTCCTCCCTCTCATTAGACCCTGTGTTCCCCGACATGTCTGGGAGGTTATTTGTGTCCTCCTTTGTGAAGACAGAACCAAAGTATGTATTTAATTGGTCAGCCATTTCTTTGTTCCCCATTATAAATTCCCCTGATTCTGACTGCAAGGGAGCTATGCTTGACTTCACCAATCTTTTTCTCTTCACATATCTATAGAAGCTTTTACAGTCAGTTTTTATGTTCCCTGCAAGCTTACTCTCATAATCTATTTTCCCCCTCTTAATTAATCCCTTTGTCCTCCTTTGCTGAATCCTAAACTGCTCCCAATCCTCAGGTTTGCTGCTTTTTCTGGCCAAATTATGGGGTAGAAATTAGGTCGCGCCCCATTTGGGGCGCAAATATCGTCTGGACGCAAATATTAGCGCCTGGCGCTAATTATCGGCACTGACTGGAAACTTCACTTTTACCGCCCCGGGAGGTGAGTGGAGCGCTAAAGCAGGCGCTGCACACCTGTCTTAAGGCGCAAAGGCCAAGGAGTGAGGCGCTAACTCAGCGCGCGAGCGCAGCGCAGCTGCTGCCAGTTAGCGAGGGAACACAGACACACTGGCGCCGGCCACTTCTTAAAGCGGGGGGGGGCCACTTGCTCCCCAGCCACACCCTGCTCATTGCAGCCTTGAATCTCGGCCTGGAGAGACCTGTGAATCCATTTTGCTGCCAAGCATGGAGAGGGTGAGAGAACGCGCTCATCGCTTCACCGAGCAGGCCTTGGATGCTCTGGTTGGCGCAGTGGAGCGCAGACGATGTATGCTCTTCCCTGAGAGTGGCAGGAGGCCTTTGCCACGCGAGTTCAGAAGAGTGTGGAGGGAGGTGGCTCAGAGCGTCTCCTCCAGGAGCATGGTGCCCAGGACCCATACTCAATGCCGCAAAAAGTTCAACGACCTCACTCGGGTCGTCAGGGTGAGTGGCTTTTTCTCAATACCTCTCCATCCCTCCATCTCAACCTCACTCTATGGCCAGAGGGTCTTAAAACCCCAATGCACAACACTCATCCAACACCTATGGCCCTTTCATCAAACACACACACACATTCCACACTTTGCATACAGTAAGGGCTATTCACCTATGGGAGGCACATCAGGCAAGACCATGGCTGCATACAGTAAGGGCTATTCACCTATGGGAGGCACATCAGGCAACACCATGGCTGCATACAGTAAGGGCTATTCACCTATGGGAGGCACATCAGGCAAGACCATGGCTGTATATTTACTCAGATGCTGTCCTTTTTCTTGCAGGCCAAGCTGGCTCATAATAGGAGACAGCAGCAACGGACAGGTGGAGGGCAGCCTCAGCTGCAACCCCTCAGCGATCTTGAGGAGCGCGTCCACAGGATTGTGGCAAGCCGGGTGATCGGTCCCGTCGCCACTGGAGACGCCGACCCCGTTCTGGACAGCAATGGTAAGGTCATCACCTTTTTGTCCTCTGTCCTTCCACTTGTCCCTCACAACACCAGCCTTTGACACTTTCAATCCAACTTGCTAACTCGCTGCACTTATTCCTCCCTTACTGCCACCCTGTCCTCACGCTAAAGCCACTCTTGTACCTCCCTGCTTTCAGATGGTGATTCACCAGCTGAGGAGACGGGCCCTGAAGCTGCCACTGGGAGTGATGCTGCAGCTGAGGAGGAAGAGGAAGCCAGAGCATCAGTGCCACCCTCTCCTGAGGAAGCCCATGCCCACACTGGGAACACGCCTTCCCCGGAGGGGAGCAGGGGGGAAGGGGCTGATGAGGGTGAAGCTCCAGGACCCAGCGGGCTGCAGCAACGCCATGGGGGGGGTAGGGAAGAACGGGGGCCTTCTCCCCAGAGGGAGAGTATGCCAGACACTCCTACTGCAATGAACGCAGAGGAGGAGCGGCTGATCGCAGAAATGAACACCCAGGCGGTGGGCATGCACACTGAGCTCATGGGTGCAGTGGGAAGGGTGCCCGAATGCATTGAGTCACTGGCAAGGAGTGTGGAGCAATTCGCTGTAGCACAGGCGGATGCCACACTAACGCTTAGTGCTGCAATTCAGTCACTGGCTGCCGTGATCCCATCTCTGACTGCTCTCATACAGACTCAGATTGAGGCCACGCGAGCACAGACTGCTGCCAACCTCGATGGTTCGTGCACATGTCCCCGGGGCTGTCACCGCGCCGCAGCAGGCCAGCAATCTGTTCTCCGGCAGATTGCTCCGGATGCTGAAGTGCTGCCCCGTGGGAGTGCCAGTGTGTCGGGCGAGCAGGGAGTTGCTGTCCTCTCTCACGATGACAGCATTCCTGCTGCCAACACTGTCACTTCTCCACTGCACTTGCCACCGCCTGTAGGACAGACTGCTGCCGCCCATGCAGAGTTGGTGCAGTCTGCAGCCGGGCCCTCCAGGCCCAGAACTGGTCGAGGCCGTCCTTCAGGGGCATCTGCAGTGTCAGGGTCTGACGAGCAGCAGCCTTCCACCAGCCTTGCTGCAGCCACTGAGGTCCCATTACGGAGGAGCAGTAGGGTTAGAAGGGGGGAAGTGCGCAAGGGAAGGAGATCACCCTCGAAGGGCAAAAAGTAGGAGGTGTGACAAAATGCTGGTCATTTTTTTATTAAAGGTCGAGGTTCATGGTCCAACTTTTGTTTAGTGTTTTGGACATTATCTCCAGGTTGTGAAAACCAGTTATGTTATTGACTGTTTTTTTGTGTTTATTTCTATGAGTTTGTCATGAGGAATTGACACACACAGAGTTTGTAAAATAAATAAGTTTCTGTATTCAAAATATACATGGTTGGTGGTTGGAATTATTGGTGCCTTGGCCGGCTTAGGGGTTGCGTGCTGGGTTCATTAATGTTGTTAGCAATGGCAGGGGCCCTAGAAGCGGCTTGCTATTAGTCGTTGGCGGACGGCCCTTGCAGTTTGACCATTGTGGGCCGCCCTCCCGCCTTGGTGCTGCTGATGATCATCGTCCTCGTCCTCTTCCTCCTCTTCCTCCTCCTCCTCTGGTGGTGCTCCAAGGCCTGGTGGCATTGGCTGGGTCCTGAGGATTGCCATGTTATGCAACATGCAGCACACGACTACGAAGTTCGATACTCGCTCAGGCGAGTACTGCAGGGCTCCTCCGGAATGGTCCAGACAGCGGAACCGTTGCTTCAGCACGCCGATTGTGCGCTCAATAATGTTCCTGGTTGCTTGATGGCTCTCATTGTACCGCAGCTCAGCAGGGGTGTTGGGCGTACGGAGCGGTGTCATCAGCCAGGTGCTCAATGCATACCCCTTGTCCCCGAGAAGCCAACCAACTGGCTGATGCGGTGCCTCGAAAAGTTCTGCCACAGTAGTCTGGCGCAGGATAAAAGCATCGTGGCAGCTGCCAGGATACTGGGCATTGACAGCGAGTATCAGCTGTCTGTGGTCACAGACCAACTGGACATTCAAGGAATGGAACCCCTTTCTGTTCCTGAATTCCTCGGCATTCTCACACGGAGCACGCAAAGCCACATGCGTGCAGTCAATGGCGCCCTGCACCATGGGGAAGCCCGCTACCCTCGCAAAGCCCAGAGCGTGGTCACGCTGCTTGTCTGGGGTCATGGGGAAAGAGATGAACTCTCGTCTCCTTCTGAAGAGGGCATTTGTGACCTGCCGGATGCAGCAATGCACCGCGAACTGGGAGATATTGGCGAGGTCCCCAGCAGCAGCTTGGAATGAGCCAGTGGCGTAAAAGTTCAAAGCCACTGTGACCTTCACTGCCACCGACAGAGACGTCCTGGACCTCAGTTGAGGCTGCAGATCTGGCTGCAGCAGGTGGCAGAGCTCAGTGACCACCTCCTTGCTGAATCGCAGCCTTCGCAAACACAGCTCTTCGGACATATGGATGTAGGAGAGCTGTTCACGATATACCCTGGGAGGGTAAGCTCTCCTGTACATGCGCCTGATGGCCCTCCTCCGTCTGGCCATCATTGCCACTCTCTGTCTGCGTCTCTGTATCCTCCGATTCAGCTGGAGCAGGACGACGCCCCCAATCAGTGCAGCCCCCATATTCTCTTTGCAAGCAAAGTAATGAGGGACAGCAACTAAAGTAGCAGCAAAGTTAGGATCAATAGGCAAAACTACCTCACAAAGCGTTGAGTCAATGTAGAAGTCTCTCTCTCTCTCTCTCCGAATCTTTCTCTCTCTCTCAGAACGAGTGGTGCATAAATGTCGACCACAGAAAAAGACAGGAAGAGGCCCCCTTTAAATAGCGCCCCCCCCCCCCCCCCAGCCCCACAGCGATTGATAGCGTTCCAGTCTTCCGGTCGTTGGAAGCGCCAGGCGGTAAGGCAGGGGGCGCCACTCAATTTCCGCTCCGGGGCGCCACAAGGGCGTTGCACCATGGAATGACGTCACAATCTGTGCGCGCAGGTGGTCACAGCGGTAAGTTTTAGCGCCGCCGCACAATCTCAAGTTAAGTTCTCGAGCGGCGCAAACATCGCTGCGCCCGGGCGTTAGCGGCTTTGCGCCCCATTAGCGCCCTCTTAAGGCGCTAACGGGAGGCGCAACCAACTGAATTTTTACCCCTATATGTTCTATCCTTGGATCTTATGCTATCCCTAATTTCCCTTGTTAGCCACGGTTGAGTCACCTTTTTTGTTTTATTTTTATGCCAAACAGGGATGAACAAATTCTGTAGTTCATCCATGTGATCTTTAAATGTTTGCCATTGCCTATCCACCGTCAACCCTTTAAGTAACATTCCCCAATCCATCCTAGCCAACTCGTGCCTCATACCATCATAGTTTCCTTTATTTAAATTCAGGACCCTAGTCTCTGAGTCAACTACTTCACTCTCCATTTTAATGAAGAATTCTATCATATTATGATCGCTCCTCCCCAAGGGGCCTCGCACAACAAGATTGCTAATTAATCCTTTCTCATTACATAATACCCAGTCTAAGATGGCCTGATCTTTAGTTGGTTCCTCGACATATTGGTCCAGGAAACCATCCCGTATACACTCTAGGAATTCCTCCTCCACAGTATTGTTACTAATTTGATTAGCCCAATCTATATGTAGATTAAAGTCACCCATGATAACTGCTGTGCCCTTATTGCACGCATCTCTAATTTCCCGTTTAATGGCATCCCCAACCTCAGCATTACTGTTTGGGGGTCTGTATACAACTCCCACTAACGTTTTCTGCCCCTTGGTATTTCTCAGCTCTGCCCATACAGATTCCACATCATCAGAGCTAATATCCTTCCTTACTATTGTGTTAATCTCCTCTTTAACCAGCAATGCTACCCCACCTCCTTTTCCTTTTTTCCTGTCCTTCCTGAATATTGAATAACCCTGGATGTTGAATTCCCAGACTTGGTCATCCTGGAGCCATGTCTCCGTAATCCCAATTATATCATATCCGTTTACATCTATTTGCGCAGCTAATTCATCCACCTTATTACGAATGCTCCTCGCATTAAGACACAAAGCCTTCAGGCTTGATTTTTTTAACACTCTTAGTCCTTTTAGAATTATTATTTACTGTGGCCCTGTTTGATTTACACCCTTGATTTCTCTGCCTTCCACTTTTGCTTTTCTCCTTCCTGTCTTTTGTTTCTATCCTTGCTTCCCTTTCCTCTGTCTCCCTGCACAGGTTCCCAACTCCCTGCCATTTTAGTTTAAACCCTCCCCAACAGCACCAGCAAACACTCCCCCTAGGACATCGGTTCCAGTCCCGCCCAGGTGCAAACCGTCCAGTTTGTACTGGTCCCACCTCCCCCAGAACCGGTTCCAATGTCCCAGGAATTTGAATCCCTCCCCCTTGCACCATTCCTCTAGCCACGTATTCATCTGAAATATCCTTCTATTTCTAATCTGACTAGCACGTGGCACTGGTAACAATCCTGAGATTACTACCTTTGAGGTCCTATTTTTTAATTTACCTCCTAACTCCCTATATTCAGCTTTTAAGAACATAAGAACATAAGAAATAGGAGCAGGAATAGACCAATCGGCCCCTCGAGCCTGCTCCGTCATTCAATGAGATCATGGCTGATCTGATCCAACCTCAACTCTAAAGAACACAAGAAGTAGGAGCAGGACCAGCCCACTCGGCCCCTGGGCCCGCTCCGCCACCCACAGGGCCTTGACCGATCCAAACTCAAACTCATGTACAATTTCCAGCCCGCTCCCCGTAACCCCTGATTCCCTTTACTTCTAGGAAACGGTCTATTTCTGTTTTAAATTTATTTAATGAAGTAGCTTCCACAGCTTCCTGGGGTAGCAAATTCCACAGACCCACTACCCTCTGAGTGAAAAAGTTTCTCCTCATCTCAGTTTTGAAAGAGCAGCCCCTTATTCTAAGATTATGTCCCCTAGTTCTAGTTTCACCCATCATTGGGAACATCCTCACCGCGTCCACCCGATCAAGCCCCTTCACAATCTTATATGTTTCAATAAGATCGCCTCTCATTCTTCTGAACTCCAATGAGTAGAGTCCCAATCTACTCAACCTCTCATCGTATGTCCACCCCCTCATCCCCGGAATTAACCGAGTGAACCTTCTTTGTACTGCCTCGAGAGCAAGTATGTCTTTTCTTAAGTATGGACACCAAAACTGTATGCAGTACTCCAGGTGCGGTCTCACCAATACCCTATACAACTGCAGCAATACCTCCCTGTTTTTATATTCTATCCCCCTAGCAATAAAAGCCAACATTCCATTGGCTTTCTTGATCACCTGCTGCACCTGCATACTAACTTTTTGATTTTCTTGCACCAAGACCCCCAGATCCCTTTGTACTGCAGTACTTTCCAGTTTCTCGCCATTAAGATAATAACTTGCTCTCTGATTTTTCCTGCCAAAGTGCATAACCTCACATTTTCCAATATTGTATTGCATCTGCCAAATCTCTGCCCACTCACCCAGCCTGTCTATATCCCCCTGTAGGTTTTTTATGTCCTCCTCTCTCTCTACTTTCCCTCCCATCTTTGTATCATCTGCAAACTTTGATATGTTACACTCGGTCCCCTCCTCCAAATCGTTAATATAGATTGTAAAGAGTTGGGGACCCAGCACCGACCCCTGCGGAACACCACTGGCTACTGGTTGCCAGTCCGAGAATGAACCATTTATCCCAACTCTCTGCTTCCTGTTAGATAACCAATCCTCCACCCATGCCAGAATATTACCCCCAATCCAGTGATTTTTTATCTTGTGTAATAATCTTTTATGTGGCACCTTGTCGAATGCCTTCTGGAAGTCTAAATACACTACATCCACTGGTTCCCCTTTATCCACCCTGTACGTTATGTCCTCAAAGAACTTGAGCAAATTTGTCAGACATGACTTCCCCTTCATAAAGCCATGCTGACTTTGTCCTATTAAATTATGTTTATCTAAATGCTCCGTTACTGTCTCCTTAATAATAGACTCCAAAATTTTACCCACCACAGATGTTAGGCTAACTGGTCTATAATTTCCAGCCTTCTGCCTACAACCCTTTTTAAATAAAGGTGTTACATTAGCAGTTTTCCAATCTGCCGGGACCTTTGCTGAGTTCAGGGAGTTTTGGAAAATTATTACCAAAGCATCCACAATTCCTACTGCCACTTCCCTCAAGACCCTAGGATGTAAGCCATCAGGTCCAGGGGATTTATCCGCCTTGAGTCCCATTATTTTACTGAGTACCAATTCCTTAGTGATTTTAATCGTATTTAGCTCCTCCCCCACTAGAGCCCCCTGTTTGTCCAGTGTTGGGATATTCTTAGTGTCCTCTACCGTAAAGACTGAAACAAAATATTTGTTCAGCATTTTTGCCATCTCCATGTTTCCCACCATTAATTTCCCGGTCTCATCCTCTAAGGGACCTACGTTTGCCTTAACCACCGTTTTTCTTTTTATATAACTATAGAAACTCTTACTATCTGTTTTTATATTTTTTGCTAATTTATTTTCATAGTCTATTTTCCCTTTCTTAATCAATCCTTTAGTTACTTTTTGTTGTCTTTTGAAGACTTCCCAATCTTCTATCCTCCCACTAACTTTGGCTACCTTATATGTCCTTGTTTTTAGCTGGATACTTTCTTTAATTTCTTTACTTAGCCATGGATGGCTGTCATTTCTTTTACACCCTTTTTTCCTCAGTGGAATATATTTATTTTGAAAGTTGTAAAATAACTCCTTGAATGAACACCACTGCTCATGTACCGTCTTACCCTTTAATCTATTTTCCCAGTCCACTTTAATCAATTCTGCTCTCATACCATCATAGTCTCCTTTATTCAAGCTCAGTATGCTTGTTTGAGAACCAACCTTCTCACCCTCTAATTGGATATGGAATTCAACCATGTTATGGTCACTCATTCCAAGGGGACCCTTAACTAGGACATTATTAATTAATCCAGACTCATTACACAGTACCAGGTCCAAGGTTGCTTGCCCCCTTGTAGGATCAGTTACATACTGCTCAAGAAATCCATCCCTAAGACACTCAATAAACTCTTCCTCAAGGCTGCCCTGCCCAATTTGATTTGTCCAGTTAATATGATAGTTAAAATCCCCCATAATTATAGCTGTTCCCTTATTACATGCCCCAACTATTTCCTGATTAATACTTCTTCCAACAGAGTTGCAACTATTAGGAGGCCTATATACTACGCCCACCAGTGTTTTTTTCCCCTTATTATTCCTTATCTCTACCCAAACTGTTTCATTATCCTGATCTTTTGACCCAATATCATTTCTCTGTATTACAGTGATTCCTTCCTTTATTAACATAGCCACCCCACCTCCCCTTCCTTCCTGCCTGTCCTTCCTGATTGTTAAATACCCTGGCATATTTAATTCCCAGACGTTGTCACCCTGCAGCCATGTTTCTGTAATGGCCACAAGATCATACCCATACATAGTTATTTGTGCCGTTAACTCGTCAATTTTGTTACGAATGCTACGTGCATTCAGATAAAGAACTTTCAAATGTGTTTTGCGACACTTACTTCCTGCTTTTTCCTTATTTAACACTTTACCTTTTGCTCCATACCTTCTGTCCCTTCCTGACATGCTTTCCTCTGTCTCCCTGCTCAGGTTCCCAACCCCCTGCCACATTAGTTTAAATCCTCCCCAACAGCACTAGCAAACACTCCCCCTAGGACAGCGGTCCCGGCCCTGCCCAGGTGCAGACCGTCCGGTTTGTACTGGTCCCACCTCCCCCAGAACCGGTTCCAATGTCCCAGGAATTTGAATCCCTCCCCCTTGCACCATTCCTCTAGCCACATATTCATTTGAAATATCCTTCTATTTCTACTCTGACTAGCACGTGGCACTGGTAGCAATCCTGAGATTACTACCTTTGAGGTCCTATTTTTTAATTTACCTCCTAACTCCCTATATTCTGCTTTTAGGACCTCATCCCCTTTTTTACCTATATCGTTGGTGCCTATGTGCACCACGACAGCTGGCTGTTCGCCTTCCCCCTCCAAAATGTTCTGTAGCCGCTCCGAGACGTCCTTGACCCTTGCACCAGGGAGGCAACACACCATCCTGGAGTCTCGGTTGCGGCCGCAGAAACGCCTATCTATTCCCCTTACAATTGAGTCCCCTATCACTATAGCTCTTCCACTCTTTTTCCTCCCAGCCTGTGCAGCAGAGCCGCCCATGGTGCCAGAAGTTGGCTGCTGCTGCCTTCCCCTAAGTCATCCCCCCCAACAGTATCCAAAGCGGTATATCTGTTTGAGAGGGGGATGGCCACAGGGGACCACTGCACTACCTGCCTGCACCTCCTACTCTGCCTGGTGGTCACCCATTCCCTTCCTGCCTGTACACCCTTCACCTGCGGTGTGACCAACTCACTAAACGTGCTATCCACGAGGTTCTCAGCATCGCGAATGCTCCAATATGCATCCAGCCGCAGCTCCAGCGCCGCAATGCGGGCTGTCAGTAACTGCAGCTGGATACACATCCCGCACACATGGTCGTCAGGGACACCGGAAGGGTCCCTGATTTCCCACATAGAGCAGGAGGAGCACAACACGGGGCTGGGCTGTCCTGCCATGACTTACCCTTTAATTAATTGAACTTTAATTAAATCAAATCAATACCACCAATTTCACTCAATTAAATGAATTACTCAAGGGCCCTTGGTTACTAGCACTTGAAATTATAATCACAAAATTAAGATGTTCGAAACTTTATAAACTATGAACCTTAACTATCAAACTATAAAGTAGTATAAATACTAACCTGCCGTACTCACCCAATCAGCCGCTCCCTCCTGCCCACTTCACGTTTTGAATCGTGACGTGGCTCTGGAACGCTGCCGCCGGTCTGAGATTGGTAAACCTCTGCAAACAAAAGCCCGCGAAAGTGAGTTTAGATACTCACTGGGCCTCGGCGCTCTCCGCTCCCAACACCAGCCTCATCCCATTTTTTACCTATATCGTTGGTACCTATATGCACCACGACAACTGGCTGTTCACCCTCCCCTTCCAAAATGCTCTGTAGCCGCTCTGAGACATCCTTGACCCTTGCACCAGGGAGGCAACATACCATCCTGGAGTCTCGTTTGCGGCCGCAGAAACGCCTATCTATTCCCCTTACAATTGAATCCCCTATCACTATAGCTCTCCTGCTCTTTTTCCTCCCGTCCTGTGCAGCAGGACCACCCATGGTGCCAGGAAGTTGGCTGCTGCTGCCTTCCCCCGATAAGCTATCCCCTCAACAATATCCAAAGCTGGTATATCTGTTTGAAAGGGGGATGGTCACAGGGGACCCCTGCACTACCTGCCTGCGCCTACTACTCTGCCTGGTGGTCACCTATTCCCTTCCTGTCTGTGCAGCCTTTACCTGCGGTGTAACCAACTTATTAAACGTGATATCCACGACGTCCTCAGCATCGCGAATGCTCCAGTATGTATCCATTCGCAGCTCCAGCGCCGCAATGCGGTCTGTCAGTTGCTGCAGCTGGATACACTTCCCGCACACATGGTCGTCAGGGACACAGGAAGTGCCCCTGATTTCCCACATAGTGCAGGAGGAGCATGCCACGGGCCGAGCTGTGCTGCCATGAATTACTCTTTAATTAATTCAAATTAAATTAAATCAAATCAATACCACTAATTACACTACAATTAAATGATATACTCAAGGGCCCTTGTTTACCAGCACTCCCCGCTACACAACAGAGACCCTAGAAACTATAAACCACAAAAATTAAGTTTGGAAAAAAGTGAGAAAGAGAAAAATACTCACCTACCAATCACTTACCTGCTTTCTGGTGACGTCACACTTCGATTACTTTTTACTTCTCTCTCTCCTCTCGCTGACTCTGTGCCTCTCGCAGGTCCGCCGCTCAGCTCCGGTCCCAGGCCTCCTCTCCGCGCTCTTTTTATCCTCCTCTCGCTGACTCTGTGCCCCTCGCAGGTCCGCCGCTCAGCTCCGGTCATGGTCCAGTGGGAGGTAGGAGGAGGTGTTGGAGAGTTGCCAAACAACAACAGCACCACCCTTGTCAGCAGGTTTAATGACAATGTTGTGGTTGGATCTGAGAGAATGGAATGCTGCAAGTTCAGAGGGAGGTAGGTTGGAGTGGGTGAGGGGAAACAGAGAAATGGAGACGGCCGATGTCACGCCAGTAGTTTGCAATAAAAAGATCTAGAGAGGTTAAGAGGCCAGAGGGAGGGGTCCAGGTAGAACGAGAATTCTGAAAACGGGAGAAAGGGTCAGCTGTGCGGGGGGAAGACCAAAGAAGTGGGCACGGAGACGAAGGCGACCGAAAAAGAGCTCAGCATTGTGCCGAGCTCGAAATTCATTGCGATGGGGGCGTAAGGGGATAAAGCTCAGGCCTTTGCTGAGGACAGGAGTCTCCTGAGTGCATCGCGCTCTCCAACCAGTATTCTGTTCTGAGTACTGGTGAGGGCGATGGTTCCTCTGGGGAGTGCAGCCAGAGTCAAGTCCACGGCACTACGGGTGGCTCAGCTGCACAGGTGGGGAGGAAGAAGAGTGGGAGAGCAATAGTGATAGGGGATTCGATAGTTAGGGGAGCAGACAGGCGTTTCTGCGGCTGCAGACGTGACTCCAGGATGGTATGTTGCCTCCCTGGTTCCAGGGTCAAGGATGTCACTGAACAGCTGCAGGACATTCTGAGGGGGGAGGGTGAACAGCCAGAGGTCGTGGTTCACATTGGTACCAACGACATGGGTAGAAAGAGGGATGAGGTCCTGCAGGCAGAGTTTAGGGAGCTAGGAAAAAGATTAAAAAGCAGGACCTCAAAGGTATTAATCTCCGGATTACTCCCGGTGCCACGAGCTAGTGAGTTCAGAAATAGGAGGATAGAGCAGATGAATGCGTGGCTGGAGAAATGGTGCAGGAGGGAGGGCTTTAGATTGATGGGACATTGGGACAACTTCTGGGGAAGGTGGGACCTGTACAAGCCGGACGGATTGCACCTCAACAGAGCTGGGACCAATATCCTCGCGGCGGGGTTTGCTAGTGCTGTTGGGGAAGGTTTAAACTAGCTTGGCAGGGGGATGGGAACCTGAGAGTGGATTCAGAAGGGAGAGGAGCAAAGCTGGAAATGGAAGACAGTAAATTAGTAAACGAGTTTGGAAGACAGAGGAAACAAAGGCTAGAAAATAGACAACAAGGGAGTTTGGAAGTGCTAAATGGTATATACTTCAATGCAAGGAGTCTGGGGAATAAAGCTGAGGGCACAGATAGACACGTGGGAGTATGATATTCTAGCTATTACTGAGACATGGCTGAAAGAAGGGCAGGAATGGCAGCTCAACATTCCTGGTTACAGAGTTTTCAGACAAGATAGAGAGGGGGATAAAAAAGGAGGGGGTGTCGCAATATTGATTAAAGAAACCATTACAGCTGTGAGGAGGAATTGGGGAAAAGCTAATTTTACTAAGCTGAGATGTGATTTAGCCAAAGTGGACTGGAGACAGAAACTTGAAGGTAAATCAGTGTCAGAGCAGTGGGAGGCATTCAAGGAGGAGATAGTGAGGGTTCAGAGCAAGTATGTTCCCTTAAAGAAAAAGGGTGGGACTAACAAATCTCGAGCTCCCTGGATGTCAAGGGGCGTACAGGGTTGGATAAAGAAAAAAAGGGAAGCTTATGACAGATACCGAGGACTCAATACTGCAGAAAGCCTAGAGGAGTATAGAAAGTGCAGGGGTGAAATTAAAAAGGAAATTAGGAAAGCAAAGAGAGGGCATGAAAAAATATTGGCAGGTAAAATCAAGGAAAACCCAAAAATGTTTATAAATACATTAAGAGCAAGAGGATAACTAAAGTAAGAGTAGGGCCTATTAGGGACCATAAAGGTAACCTGTGTGTGGAAGACATGGGTATGGTTCTTAATGAATACTTTGTGTCTGTTTTCACAAAGGAGAGGGGCAATGCAGACATTGCTATCGGGGGGGGGAGGAGTGTGAATATTAGATGAAATAAACATAGTGAAAGAGGAAGTATTAAGGGGTTTAGCATCTTTGAAAGTGGATAAATCCCCAGGCCCGGATGAAATTTATCCCAGACTGTTAAGAGAAGTAAAAGAGGAAATAGCGGAGGCCCTGACCATCATTTTCCAATCCTCTCTGGCTTTAGGTGCGGTGCCGGAGGACTGGAGGACTGCCGACGTGGTACCATTGTTTAAAAAGGAAGAAAGGGATAGACCGAGTAATTACAGGCCAGTCAGCCTAACCTCGGTGGTGGGAAAATTATTGGAAAAAATTCTGAAGGACAGGATAAATCTTCATTTAGAAAGACACGAATTAATCAGGGACAGTCAGCATGGATTTGTTAAGGGAAGGTCGTGTCTGACTAACTTGATTGAATTTTTTGAGGAGGTAACAAGGAGGGTCGATGAGGGTGGTGGGTTTGATGTAGTCTATATGGATTTTAACAAGGCTTTTGATAAGGTTCCGCATGGCAGACTGGTCACGAAAGTAAAAGCCCATGGGATCCAAGGCAAAGTGTCAAGTTGGCTCTAAAATTGGCTCAGAGACAGGAAGCAAAGGGTAATGATCGAAGGGTGTTTTTGTGACTGGAAGGCTGTTTCCAGTGGGGTTCCGCAGGGCTCAGAACTGTATCCTTTTTTTGTGGTATATATCAATGATTTAGACTTGAATATAGATGGTATGATTAAGAAGTTTGCAGATGATACAAAAAATTGGCCGTGTGGTTGACAATGAAGAAGGAAGCTGTAGACTGCAGGAAGATATCAATGGACTGGTCAGGTGGGCAGAACAGTGGCAAATGGAATTCAATCCGGAGAAGTGTGAGGTAATGCATTTGGGGAGGGCTAACAAGGAAAGGGAATTCACATTAAATGGTAGGACACTGAGTAGTGTAGAGGAACAAAGGGACCTTGGAGTGCATGTCCACAGATCCCTGAAGGTAGCAGGACAGGTAGATAAGGTGGTTAAGAAGGGATACGGGATACTTGCCTTTATTAGCCGAGCCATAGAATATAAGAGCAGGGAGGTTATGCTTGAACTGTATAAAACACTAGTTAGGCCGCAGATAGAATACTGCGTGCAGTTCTGGTCATCACATTGCAGGAAAGATGTGATTGCACTAGAGAGGGTATAGAGGAGATTTACGAGGATGTTGCCAGGACTGGGGAATTTTAACTATGAGGAAAGATTGGATAGGCTGGGGTTGTTTTCTTTGGAACAGAGGAGGCTGAGGGGAGACTTAATTGAGGTGTATAAAATTATGAGGGGCCGAAATAGAGTGGATAGGAAGGACCTATTTCCCTTAGCAGAGGGGTCAATAACCAGGGGGCATAGATTTAAAGTAATTGGTAGAAGTGGTGGATAAAGTTTTAGAAACAATAATCAAGGAAAAAATTAACGGGCACTTGGAGGGGTTTAAGCTAATTAAGGAGAGCCAACATGGATTTGTAAAAGGCAGATCGTGTTTGGCTAATCTAATTGAATTTTTTGATGAAGTAACAGGGAGGATTGATGAAGGGAATGTAATGGATGTTGTCGACATGGATTTTAGGAAGGCATTTGACAAAGTACCACATAGAAGGCAGTTTAACAAAATTGAGGCTCATGGAATAGGTGGGTCAGTGGCAGCTTGGATAAGGAATTGGCTTCAGGACAGAAAACAGCGAGTTGTGGTAAATGGCTGTTTTTCAGACTGGAGGATGGTAGACAGTGGTGTTCCCCAAGGGTCAGTGCTGGAGCCACTGTTTTTTGATATGTATAAATGACCTGGATATTGGAGTACAGAGTAGAATTTCAAAATTTGCCAAACTTGGGGGTGTGGCAAATAATGAGGATGATACCAATCGACTGCAACAGGACATAGAAAGGCTAGCAGAATGGGCAGACAAGTGGCAGATGGAATTTAATACAGAGAAGCGTGAGGTGATGCATTTTGGCAGAAGGAACAGGGAGAGGCAATATACACTTAATGGCACAGTTTTAAAGAGTGTGCAGGGACAGAGGGACCTGGGAGTTAATGTGCATAGGTCCCTGAAGGTGGCAGGACATATTGAGAGAGTGGTTAACAAAGCATATGGGATCTTGGGTTTCATAAATAGAGGTATTGAGTACAAAAGTAGAGAAGTTATGCTGAACCTTTATAAAGCGCTGGTTAGGCCACAACTGGAGTATTGCATACAGTTCTGGTCACCACACTTAGGAAGGATGTGAAGGCCCTTGAGAGGGTGCAGAGGAGATTTACCAGAATGGTTCCGGGGATGGGGGATCTTAGCTACAAGGACAGGTTGGAGAAGCTGGATTTGTTTTCATTGGAGCAAAGGAGGTTGAGGGGTGATTTGATAGAGGTGTACAAGATTATGACAGGTTTGGATAGGCTAGACGGGGAAAGGCTGTTCCCACTAGTTGATGGTACAAGGACTAGGGGACACAGATTTAAGGTTTTGGGCAAGAGATACAGGGGGGACGTGAGGAAAAACTTATTTACGCAGCGAGTGGTGAGGACCTGGAATTCGCTGCCGACGGAAGTGGTGGAAGCGGAGACACTCAATGTTTTCAAGGGGAGACTGGATAGGCACTTGAGGGAAATAAACTTGCAGGGCTACGGGGATAGAGCGGGGGAATGGGACTGACTGGATTGCTCTGCAGAGAGCCGGCACGGACTCGATGGGCCGAATGGCCTCCTTCTGTGCCGTATGACTCGACGACTCGATGACTCAATGACTATGACTATGATTAGAGGGGATTTGAGGTGAACTTTTTTCACCCAGAGGGAGGTAAGGGTCTGGAACTCACTGCCTGAAAGGGTGGTACATCAGAAACTCACATCATATTTAAAATGTACTTGGAGATGCACTTGAAGTTTAATAAACTGCAAGTCTACGGACCAAGTGCTGGAAAGTGGGATGAGGCTGGATAGCTCTTTGTCGGCCGGCAGGGACACGATGGCCCAAATGGCCTCCTTCTGTGCCGTAAATTTCTATGATTCTCCGACAGTGCAGCGCTACCTCAGTACTGCCCCTCCGACAGTGCAGCACTCGCTCACTACTGCTCCTCCGACAGTGCAGCACTCGCTCAGTATTGCCCATGCGACAGTGCAGTGCTCCCTCAGTACTGACCCTCCGACAGTGCAGCGCTCCCTCAGTACTGCCCCTCCGACAGTGCAGCGCTCCCTCAGTACTGCCCCTCCGACAGTGCAGCGCTCCCTCAGTACTGCCCCTCCGACAGTGCAGTACTCCCTCAGTACTGCCCCTCCGACAGTGCAGCGCTCCCTCAGTACTGACCCTCCGACAGTGCAGCGCTCACTCAGTACTGGCCCTCCGACAGTGCAGCGCTCCCTCAGTACTGCCACTCTGAAAGTGCAGCGCTCCCTCAGTACTGCCCCTCCGAAAGTGCAGCACTCACTCAGTACTGACCAACCGAAAGTACTGCCCCTCCGACAGTGCGGCATTCCCTCAGTACTGCCCCTCCGACAGTGCGGCGCTTCCTCAGTACAGTCCCTCCGACAGTGCGGCGCTCCCTCAGTACTGCCCCTCCAACAGTGCAGCGCTCCCTCAGTACTGCCCTTCCGACAGTGCAGCGCTCCCTCAGTACTGACCATCCGACAGTGCAGCGCTCCCTCAGTACTGCCCTTCCGACAGTGCAGCGCTCCCTCAGTACTGACCATCCGACAGTGCAGCGCTCCCTCAGTACTGCCCTTCCGACAGTGCAGCGTTCCCTCAGTACTGCCCCTCCGAAGTGCAGCGCTTCCTCAGTACTGCCCCGCCCGACAGTGCAGCACTCCCTCAGTACTGTTCCTCCGACAGGGCAGCGTACCCTCAGTACTGCCCCACCGACAGTGCGGCATTCCCTCAGTACTGCCCCTCCGACAGTGCGGCGCTCCCTCAGTACAGTCCCTCCGACAGTGCGGCGCTCCCTCACTACTGCCCCTCCAACAGTGCAGCACACCCTCAGTACTGCCCCTCCAACAGTGTGGCGCTCCTTCAATACTGCCCCTCCAACAGTGCAGCGCTCCCTCAGTGCTGCCCTTCCGACAGTGCAGCGCACCCTCAGTACTGACCATCCGACAGTGCAGCGCTCCCTCAGTACTGCCCTTCCGACAGTGCAGCCCTCCCTCAGTACTGACCATCCGACAGTGCAGCGCTCCCTCAGTACTGCCCTTCCGACAGTGCAGCGCTCCCTCAGTACTGCCCCTCCGACAGTGCAGCGCTCCCTCAGTACTGCCCCTCCGACAGTGCGGCGCTCCCTCAGTACTGCCCCTCCAACAGTGCAGCACTCCCTCAGTACTGCCCCTCCGACAGTGCAGCGCTCCCTCAATACTGCCCCTCCAACAGTGCAGCGCTCCCTCAGTACTGCCCTTCCGACAGTGCAGCGCTCCCTCAGTACTGCTCCTCCGACAGTGCAGCGCTCCCTCAGTACTGCCCCTCCGACGGTGCAGCGCTCCCTCAGTACTGCCCCACCCACAGTACAGCGCTCCCTCAGTACTGCCCCTACGACAGTGCAGCGCTGCGTCAGTACTGCCCCTCCGACAGTGCAGCACTCGCTCAGTACTGCTCCTCCGACAGTGCAGCACTCCCTCAGTACTGCCCCTCCGACAGTGCAGCACTCGCTCAGTACTGCCCCTCCGACAGTGCAGCGCTCCCTCAGTACTGACCCTCCGACAGTGCAGCGCTCACTCAGTACTGGCCCTCCGACAGTGCAGCATTCCCTCAGTACTGCCCCTCCGACAATGCAGCACTCCCTCAGTACTGCCCCTCCGACAGTGCAGCGCTCCCTCAGTACTGCCCCTCCAACAGTGCAGCGCTCCCTCAGTACTGCCCTTCCGACAGTGCAGCACTCACTCAGTACTGACCAACCGAAAGTACTGCCCCTCCGACAGTGCGGCATTCCCTCA
This sequence comes from Squalus acanthias, assembly GCA_030390025.1. Lineage (NCBI taxonomy): Eukaryota > Metazoa > Chordata > Chondrichthyes > Squaliformes > Squalidae > Squalus > Squalus acanthias. Next base: position 74,450 of record JASTWF010001004.1, read on the forward strand.
GTACTGCCCCTCCGACAGTGCGGCGCTTCCTCAGTACAGTCCCTCCGACAGTGCGGCGCTCCCTCAGTACTGCCCCTCCAACAGTGCAGCGCTCCCTCAGTACTGCCCCTCCGACAGTGCGGCGCTTCCTCAGTACAGTCCCTCCGACAGTGCGGCGCTCCCTCAGTACTGCCCCTCCGACAGTGCGGCGCTTCCTCAGTACTGCCCCTCCAACAGTGCAGCGCTCCCTCAGTACTGCCCTTCCGAGAGTGCAGCGCTCCCTCAGTACTGACCATCCGACAGTGCAGCGCTGCCTCAGTACTGCCCTTCCGACAGTGCAGCGCTCCCTCAGTACTGCCCCTCCGACAGTGCAGCATTCCCTCAGTAAATTTGTGGAATTCTCTGCCCCAGAGAGCCGTGGAGGCTGGGTCATTAAATACATTTAAGGTGGAGATAGACAGATTTTTGCAAGATAAGGGAGTGAAGGGTTATGTGAAGTTGGCAGGGAAGTGGCTTTGAGCCCAAGATCAGCCTCTCTCTCTCTCTCAGGCAGTCCCTTGGAACCGAGGATGACTTGCTTCATTAAAAATGAGTTCTCAGGTGACTGATAAGTCCAATGCCGGACCTACATTCTCTGTCACAGGTGGGGCAGACGGTGGTTGAATGGGCGGGTGGGTGGGGTGTTTGGGTTGACGTGCGCTCCTTGCGCTGCCTGCGCTTGGCTTCCGCTTGCTCCCGGCGAAGAGACTCGAGGTGTTCGGCGCCTTCCCGGATGCTTCTCCTCCACTTTGTGCGGTCTTGGGCCAGGGATTCCCAGGTGTCGGTGGGGATGTTGCACTTTTTCAAGGAGGCTTTGAGGGTGTCCTTGAAGCGTTTCCTCTCCCCACCTGGGGCTCTCTTGTCTTGTCGGAGCTCCGAGTAGAGCGCTTGTTTTGGGAGTCTCGTATCGGGCATGCGGACGATGTGTCCTGTCCATCGGAGCTGATCGAGCGTGGTCAAAGCTTCGATGCTGGGGATGTTGGCCTGAGCGAGAACACTGACGTTGGTGCGCCTATCCTGCCAATGGATTTGCAGGATCTTGCGGAGGCAGCGTTGGTGGTACCTCTCCAGTGCTTTGAGGTGCCTGCTGTACATGGTCCATGTCTCTGAGGCATACAGCAGGGCGGGTATCACTGCTGCTCTGTAGACCATGAGCTTAGTGCCGGGTTTGAGGTCCTGGTCTTCAAACACTCTCTTCCTCAGGCGATCGAAGGCTGTACTGGCACACTGAAGGCGGTGTTGGACTTCGTCATCGACGTCTGCCCTTGTTGACAGTAGGCTCCCGAGGCATGGAAAGTGGTCCACGTTGTCCAAGGCCTTGTCGTGGATTTTGATAATCGGGGGGCAGTACTGTGTGGCGGGGGCAGGTTAGTAGAGGACCTTTGTCTTACGGATGTTTAGTGTAAGGCCCATGCTCTCGTACGCTTCGGTGAAGGTGTTGACGATGGTTTGGAGTTCAACCTCCGAGTGAGCGCAGATGCAAGCGTCGTCTGCATACTGTAATTCGACGACAGAGGATGGGACGACCTTGGATCTGGACTGGAGGCGACGGAGGTTGAACAGTTTCCCGTTTGTTCTGTAAATTAGCTCCACTCCAGCGGGGAGCTTACTGAGGGTGAGATGGAGCATTGCAGCAAGGAAGATCGAGAAGAACGTTGGTGCGATGACACAGCCTTGCTTGACCGCGGTCCGTACGTGAATTGGGTCTGTGGTGGAGCCGTTGGTCAGGATCACGGCTTGCATGTCGTCGTGAAGCTGGCGGAGGATGGTGACAAACTTTTGAGGGCAGCCGAATTTGAAAAGGCTGGGGTTGTGCTGAGATGGTGGCGGGTAGCATGCTGCGGGATGGAGTTGAGGACACTCGCGTCGAAGACAGAGTCTCGGTTAAGGAGATTTCGAAGTGCTCCTTCCAGCGGGCACTGACTGCCTCTCTGACCTTGATGAGTACCTCTCCGTTCTTGGCCCGCAGTGGGGTAGGACCTTGGGTGCTTGGGCCGTAGATGGTCTTGACTGCGCTAAAGAATCCACGCACGTCGTGGTTGTCGGCTAGCTGCTGGATCTCCTGCGCTTTCTCCACCCACCATCTGTTCTTTAGGTCGCGAGTTTTTTGTTGGACCGCGGCCTTCAGGCGTCTGTAGAGCTGCTTTCTTGCTCTCGAGTTGTGTTGCTGTTTCCAGATCAGGAATGCCTTGCGCTTGCGGCTTATTAGCTCCTGGATCTCCTGGTCATTCTCGTCGAACCAGTCTTGGTGTTTCCTGGTCGAGTGACCGAGCGTCTCTTCACAGGTGCTGATTATGGAGGCCTTGAGTGCAGACCAGGCTCTGTGGGCACTCTGTGTCTCTGCATCACTGGGAGTCGTCAGGGTGGTTGTGAGGCGCAGGCTGAATAGGGCTTTCTTAGCAGGGTCTTTGAGTGCTCCAGCGTTGATTTTCCTGCGGCATTGTTTCTGTTGCTGCCGCTGTTTTGGGGCTACATTGATGGAGATGACAGAGTGGATTAGGCGGTGGTCTGTCCAGCAGTCGTCAGCTCCTGTCATGGCGCGGGTGATGCGGACGTCCTTGCGGTCCCTCGCTCGGACGATGACGTAGTCCAGCAGATGCCAGTGCTTGGAGCGAGGGTGCTGCCATGAAGCCTTGTACATAGATACATAGATACATAGAAGATAGTAGCAGGAGTAGGCCATCCGGCCCTTCGAGCCTGCTCCGCCATTTAATGAGATCATGGCTGATCCTCCAATTCAGTATCCCGTCCCCGCCTTCTCTCCGTAACCCTTAACCCCTTTTGCCTGTAGAAATATATCTAATTCCCTCTTAAATATATTTAATGAGCTGGCGTACACTGCCCTCTGTGGCAATGAGTTCCACAGGTTCACCACCCTCTGAGTGAAGAAATTCCCCCTCATTTCTGTCCTAAATGGTTTAGCCCTTATCCTTAAATTATGTCCTCTAGTTCTGTTCTCACCCGCCAAGGGAAACATTCCTTCTGCATCTAGTCTGTCTAGACCTGTCAGAATTTTATACACTTCTATGAGGTCCCCTCTCAATCTTCTAAACTCCAGTGTGTACATCCCTAAACTACATAGTCTCTCCTCATAGGTCAATCCCGCCATTCCTGGTATCAGCCTGGTGAATCGCCGCTGCACCCCCTCCATGGCAAGAACATCTTTCCTCAGATGAGGCGACCAAAACTGTACACAGTACTCGAGGTGTGGTCTCACCAGTGCCCTGTACAGCTGCAGCAAGGTATCCCTGTTCCTGTATTCCAACCCTTTTGCTATGAAGGCCAGCATACCGTTTGCCTTCTTGACCGCCTGTTGCACCTGCATGCTCGCCTTCAGTGACTGGTGTACAAGAACACCCAGGTCTCTCTGTACTTCCCCCTCTCCCAATTTATTGCCGTTTAAATAATAATTTGCCCTCCCGTTCCTGCACCCAAGGTGGATAACTTCGCACTTGTCCACATTATAGTGCATCTGCCATTTATCCGCCCAATCACCCAGTCTGTCCAAATCGCTCTGGAGCTTCCTGGTCTCCTCCTCTGAGCCCACCCCCCCTCCTAGTTTAGTGTCGTCTGCAAATTTGGAAATGCTGCATCCGACTCCCTGATCCAGGTCATTAATGTAAATTGTGAACAGCTGGGGACCCAGTACAGATCCCTGTGGTACCCCACTTGTTACTGCCTGCCATTCAGAAAATGAGCCGTTTATTCCAACTCTCTGTTTTCTATCTGACAGCCAGTTCTCTATCCACGTCAATACTTTCCCCTTTATCCCATGAGCTTCAATTTTCCATGCTAATCTTTTATGTGGGACCTTGTCGAAGGCCTTTTGGAAGTCCAGGTACACCACATCTACTGGCTCTCCCCCATCTATTTTACCAGTTACTCCCTCAAAAAATTCCAATAGATTAGTCAAGCACGATTTACCCTTTGTAAATCCATGTTGACTCTGTCCTATCCTGTCCCCATTTGCTAAGTGCTCCGCTATTTCATCCTTAATGATGGACTCCAGCATTTTGCCCACAACTGATGTAAGGCTTACAGGTCTGTAATTACCTGCTTTTTCCCTACCCCCCTTTTTGAATAGTGGGGTAACGTTAGCTACCCTCCAATCCATGGGCACTGTTCCCGAGTCTAATGAATTCTGAAAAATCATACTTAGTGCATCCGCTATCTCTAGGGCCACCTCCTTCAGTACCCTAGGATGCATGTTATCAGGCCCTGGGGATTTGTCCGCCTTCAATCCCTTTAGCTTCCTTAACACCATATCCTTTGTAGAATTCGCAATATATCGCGATTTTATAAATAAGGAGAAAACACATAGTTTCGTTCAAACAGCTTTTATTTCAGTAGAATGCTGGCAGGTTTAAAGTGGACACAAGCAGCCTGTGGGATGGCCGTCGCACCTCGTGACAGAACATTATAGACTTTTCAACAGGCAGACAAGATGGCGTTCCAATAAACATTTGTGCAAGATCGATTAAGATTCAGCACAGTGAAGATAATACACGAGACATTATGGGTTTGCAGTATACACATAGATACTGAAATCGGTCTCCCAGGTACAAAGGAAGGCCATTGTACCGAGTAATCAAGGGCCCATCCAAAAGACATTAATATGTAAAATCCCAACGACTCTACGATGAGAGAGCCGTTAGCAGGTAGTTATACAGGACACTTGGGGGCCCCAAACCCCTCCAGGGAGAACACCGACCGATTTACAATGGGAGAAATATTGACAGGTGCTCAGACATTTACGAGTAGCCCCGAAACCCATTAAGAACGGAGATCACCCATACAAGACATTTGAGCGCCAGACCTTAAACAAAAGAATGGACATTATAGTTGGGCGGGAAACGGAAGATTTTTGCACTATAATTGCAGGCTCCAAACCGTCCATTCTCTCTCTTGCTCCTGTGCTTTTATCCGGTCGATTCGTAACCTCGTGGCTGCTCCTGTGTACTCGTAGTTGGGCTCGCTCCTGCTTGCCTGTTGCCTCTTCTGAAAAGACTGTTGAACTTTCTGATCCGTTCGGATCTACCTCGTGTCGCGTAACGAAGACCTATGTTGGTAACTGGCAGCGGAACCGAAGGCCCGAGATGAGATAAGATGAGATGAGATGAGAAGAGAGGAAGACCATATCCATCGCCACGGTCAGTAAATCCCGACCGCGCCTGTAGGTCGATTAGCCAAGTTTTCCTCGCCAGGAAGACTTCTTCGAACTTATAACGAAACATATTGCATCGATGATAACTGGACTGTGCCCAAAGTAACTGGAACGTGAAAACATATCGTATCGACGATATTGACAACTGTGCTCGAAAAGTACCTGTTAAACCAACCAACACAGGTCTTCATCACAGCAGACGGTCCAGCCTGCTAGCCGGAGCAGCAGAAGCAAGTAAACAAGTGGGACCAGGAGATCTCCTGACCGACACGTGGGTGCTGCGGTGAAAAACATCCGATCAGCTATTCGGAATTTCTCCGAGTTATCACGAGTGGTGAGCATGAGTCTCGAAATCCTACGAATCTAGTTTAGAATAGATATTGATAGGGGAGGGTTTAAGGATTAAGGATATTTGTAATGTGTGCCCCTATTTACTTTGTGCCGTTCGTTCCTCGTTTCCCTAAGATCGACTATATAACTGTTTGTAAGATTGTACTGTCATTAATCTGTGCTTATGACATGTATTTCATAATCTTAAGTAACATGCAATAAAGATTTTCCATTTCGTACCATTCAAACCAAGTCTACATGAGTTTTATCTCCATTACTGCTCTCGCATCTAAGTCCAGTGTCTAGAACCATAAGGGAGAGTGATTCGAACCACTCACAGGTGTGTCTAGTGTTCCCAGACTGGCTGGAGACCAGAACAGGCAGCAAGGCCTAGACCCGCACTGACATACAGGCTGCACAGAGCCGCGTGAATCTCACAGGCCACGAGACACGCAGGGTCAGAATCCCTTACACCTTAGAGATATTGATTTGCGTCAGTTCCTCCTTTGCCAATGTCCCTATTTTTCCCGATATCCCAGGGAGGTTTTTTGTGTCTTCCTTCGTAAAGACTGACCCAAAGTATGCATTTAGTTGGTCTGCCATTTCCTTATTTCCCGTTATATATTCCCCCGTATCTGACTGCAATGGACCAACTTTGGTTTTCACCAGTCTTTTCCTCTTGATATACTTATAAAAGCTTTTGGAGTTAGTTTTTATATTTTCCGCCAGCTTGCTTTCGTAAGCTATTTTGCCCCTCTTGATTAAGCCCTTTGTCCTCCTTTGCTCTATCTTAAACTGTTCCCAATCTTCCGCTCTGGCGCTTTTTTTGGCTATTTTATACGCCCTATCTTTGGATTTTATGCTGTCTCTAATTTCCCCTGTTATCCACGGTTGAGTCACCTTTTTAGATTTCCTTTTATGCCAGATTGGTATAAACAATTTTTGCAATTTTGTCATTCTATCTTTAAATGCTTGCCATTGTTTATCTACCTCCAGTCCTCCCAGGAACGTTGTCCAATCAGACCTACTCAGTTCCCGTCTAATGGCATCATAATTCTCTGACAGAACAAGGTGTTGGTTATGACAAGGCCATGTTCTAAGCATTTCATCAGGAGGAGGGTACCGTTGGAGTTGGCTTTCCCCCTCTCTGCCGATCACACTTCCCCAGAGGTCTGTGTCCTTTCCAACTCTGGCGTTAAAGTCGCCAAGGAGGATCAGCTTGTCGCCCGTTGGGACTCGGGACAGGGATTGTTCGAGGCTGGAGTAGAATTCCTCTTTGGTCTCGTCTGTGGCTTCCAGTGTTGGGGCGTACGCACTGATGACTGTAGCACACTGGTTCCGGGCTAGGGTGAGCCGAAGAGTCATGAGGCGCTATCAGTGCTAATTTGATCCTGTGAGAGACAACATCATTCATGTCCGAGGCCGGGACCCAGGAGCAAGGACGAGCCCAGCAGCGAGGTCAAGGCCCAGGAGTGGTGCAGCGTGGACCAGCAGCGGGGTCGGGGCCCAGGGAAGGTGCGACATGGGCCAACAGCGAGGTCGGGAGGACCACACTGCATCCTACGAAACCCAGGCAGAGAGGACCTGCGGAAGGAGGGAGGAGGACAGTAGGAGTATGTTTGTGTGTGTGTGCTAGGCCGTTGTAGCAGAGCCTGTTCTCCAATCGTCTTGGATCCCCTTGCCATTGGACCAAGACCTTGCTCTGTCAAGCCCGTGTGGTAGCTGGTGTGCAACGGCCACCCCACGTTAAAAGAATTCACGCACAGGCATCTTCCACCCTTTAAAATGAAGTTCGGGACCTGGAACGTCAGGACCCTCATGAACAACCCCAACAGTGACAGACCAGAATACTATACTGCTATCATTGCCCGGGAGCTCAGCCGTTTCGACATTGACATCACCGCCCTAAGTGAGACCCGCCGGGCAGGGGAAGGCCAGCTCAAGGAGGAAGATGGTGGCTACACCTTCTTCTGGAAAGGCAAACCTGAAGACGAACGCCGCCTCCATGGGGTAGGCTTCGCCATAAAAAAATGAGCTAGTTGAACGTCTCAGAGACTCCCCTTGTGGAATAAATGAACGCCTCATGACTCCAAGATCAGCCATGATCTTATTGAATGGCGGAACAGGCTCGAGGGGCCAAATGGCCTATTCCTGCTCCTATTTCTGATCTACTGCCACTCCGATAATTCGGTGCTCCCTCAGTACTGGCCCTCCGACAGTGCAGCACTCCCTCAGTACTGCCCCTCCGACAGTGCAGCACTCCCTCAGTACTGCCCCTCCGACAGTGCAGCGTTTCCTCAGTACTACCCCTCCGACAGTGCAGCGCTCCCTCAGTACTGCCCCTCCGACAGTACAGCACTCCCTCAGTACTGACCCTCCGACAGTGCAGTGCTCCCTCAGTACTGCCCCTCCGACAGTGCAGCACTCCTTCAGTACTGCCCCTCCAACAGTGCAGCGCTCCCTCAGTACTACCCCTCCGACAGTGCAGCGCTCCTTCAGTACTGCCCCTCCGACAGTGCGGTGCTCCCTCAGTACTGCCCCTCCGACAGTGCAGCACTCCCTCAGTACTGCCCCTCCGACAGTGCAGCGCTCCCTCAGTACTGCCCCTCCAACAGTGCAACGCTCCCTCAGTACTGCCCCTCCAACAGTGCAGCATTCCCTCAGTACTGCCCCTCTGACAGTGCAGCGCTCCCTCAATACTGCCCCTCCCACAGTGCAGCGCTCCCTCAGTACTGCCCCTCCGACAGTGCAGCACTCCCTCAGTACTGCCCCTCCGACAGTGCAGCGCTCCTTCAGTACTGCCCCTCCAACAGTGCAGCGCTCCCTCAGTACTACCCCTCCGACAGTGCAGCGCTCCTTCAGTACTGCCCCTCCGACAGTGCGGTGCTCCCTCAGTACTGCCCCTCCGACAGTGCAGCACTCCCTCAGTACTGCCCCTCCGACAGTGCAGCATTCCCTCAGTACTGCCCCTCTGACAGTGCAGCGCTCCCTCAATACTGCCCCTCCCACAGTGCAGCGCTCCCTCAGTACTGCCCCTCCGACAGTGCAGCACTCCCTCAGTACTGCCCCTCCGACAGTGCAGCGCTCCTTCAGTACTGCCCCTCCAACAGTGCAGCGCTCCCTCAGTACTACCCCTCCGACAGTGCAGCGCTCCTTCAGTACTGCCCCTCCGACAGTGCGGTGCTCCCTCAGTACTGCCCCTCCGACAGTGCAGCACTCCCTCAGTACTGCCCCTCCGACAGTGCAGCATTCCCTCAGTACTGCCCCTCCGACAGTGCAGCATTCCCTCAGTACTGCCCCTCTGACAGTGCAGCGCTCCTTCAGTACTGCCCCTCCGACAGTGCGGTGCTCCCTCAGTACTGCCCCTCCAACAGTGCAGCGCTCCCTCAGTACTGCCCCTCCGACAGTGCAGCATTCCCTCAGTACTGCCCCTCTGACAGTGCAGCGCTCCCTCAATACTGCCCCTCCCACAGTGCAGCGCTCCCTCAGTACTGCCCTTCCGACAGTGCAGCGCTCCCTCAGTACTGCCCCTCCGACAGTGCAGCGCTCCCTCAGTACTGCCCCTCTGACGGTGCAGCGCTCCCTCAGTACTGCCCCACCCACAGTGCAGCGCTCCCTCAGTTCTGCCCCTACGACAGTGCAGCGCTGCGTCAGTACTGCCCCTCCGACAGTGCAGCACTCGCTCAGTACTGCCCCTCCGACAGTGCAGCACTCCCTCAGTATTGCGCCTCCGACAGTGCAGCACTCCCTCAGTACTGCCCCTCCGACAGTGCAGCGCTCTCTCAGTACAGCCCCTCCAACTGTGCAGCGCTCCCTCAGTACTGCCCCTCCGACAGTGCAGCGCTCCCTCAGTACTGCCCCTCCGACAGTGCAGCGCTCCCTCAGTACTGCCCCTCCGACAGTGCAGCGCTCCCTCAGTACTGCCCCTCCGACAGTGCAGCGCTCCCTCAGTACTGCCCCTCCGACAGTGCAGCGCTCCCTCAGTACTGCCCCTCCGACTGTGCAGCGCTCCCTCAGTACCGCCCCTCCGACAGTGCAGCACTCCCTCAGTACTGCCCCTCCGACAGTGCAGCGCTCTCTCAGTACAGCCCCTCCAACTGTGCAGCGCTCCCTCAGTACTGCCCCTCCGACAGTGCAGCGCTCCCTCAGTACTGCCCCTCCGACAGTGCAGCGCTCCCTCAGTACTGCCCCTCCGACAGTGCAGCGCTCCCTCAGTACTGCCCCTCCGACAGTGCAGCGCTCCCTCAGTACTGCCCCTCCGACAGTGCAGCGCTCCCTCAGTACTGCCCCTCCGACAGTGCGGCACTCCCTCAGTACTGCCCCTCCGACAGTGCAGCGCTCCCTCAGTACTGCCCCTCCGACAGTGCAGCACTCCCTCAGTACTGCCCTTCCGACAGTGCAGCACTCCCTCAGTACTGACCATCCGACAGTGCAGCGCTGCCTCAGTACTGCCCTTCCGACAGTGCAGCGCTCCCTCAGTACTGACCATCCGACAGTGCAGCGCTCCCTCAGTACTGCCCCTCCGACAGTGCAGCGCTCCCTCAGTACTGCCCCTTAGACAGTGCAACACTCCCTCAGTCCTGCCCCTCCGACAGTGCAGCGCTCCCTCAGTCCTGCCCCTCCGACAGTGCAGCGCTCCCTCAGTACTGACCCTCCGACAGTGCAGCGCTCCCTCAGTACTGCCCCTCCGACAGTGCAGCACTCCCTCAGTACTGCCCCTCTGACAGTGCAGCACTCCCTCAGTACTGACCCTCCGACAGTGCAGCGCTCCCTCAGTACTGCCCCTCCGACAGTGCAACGCTCCCTCAGTACTGCCCCTCCGACAGTGCAGCGCTCCCTCAGTACTGCCCCTCCGACAGTGCAGCGCTCCCTCAGTACTGCCCCTCCGACAGTGCAGCGCTCCCTCAGTACTGCCCCTCCGACAGTGCAGCGCTCCCTCAGTACTGCCCCTCCGACAGTGCAGCGCTCCCTCAGTACTGCCCCTCCGACAGTACAGCGCTCCCTCAGTACTGCCCCTCCGACAGTGCAGCGCTCCCTCAGTACTGCCCCTCCGACAGTGCAGCGCTCCCTCAGTACTGCCCCTCCGACAGTACAGCGCTCCCTCAGTACTGCCCCTCCGACAGTACAGCGCTCCCTCAGTACTGCCCCTCCGACAGTGCAGCGCTCCCTCAGTACTGCCCCTCCGACAGTGCAGCGCTCCCTCAGTACTGCCCCTCCGACAGTGCAGCGCTCCCTCAGTACTGCCCCTCCGACAGTGCAGCGCTCCCTCAGTAAATTTGTGGAATTCTCTGCCGTAGAGAGCTGTGGAGGCTGGGTCATTAAATACATTTAAGGTGGAGATAGACAGATTTTTGCAAGATAAGGGAGTGAAGGGTTATGTGAAGTTGGCAGGGAAGTGGCTTTGAGCCCAAGATCAGCCTCTCTCTCTCTCTCAGGCAGTCCCTTGGAACCGAGGATGACTTGCTTCATTAAAAATGAGTTCTCAGGTGACTGATAAGTCCAATGCCGGACCTACAGTCTCTGTCACAGGTGGGGCAGACGGTGGTTGAATGGGCGGGTGGGTGGGGTGCTTGGGTTGACATGCGCTGCTTGCGCTGCCTGCGCTTGGCTTCCGCTTGCTCCCCGCGAAGAGACTCGAGGTGTTTGGCGCCTTCCCGGATGCTTCTCCTCCACTTTGTGCGGTCTTGGGCCAGGGATTTCCAGGTGTCGGTGGGGATGTTGCACTTTTTCAAGGAGGCTTTGAGGGTGTCCTTGAAGCGTTTCCTCTGCCCACCTGGGGCTCTCTTGTCTTGTCGGAGCTCAGGTAGAGCGCTTGTTTTGGGAGTCTCGTATCGGGCATGCGGACGATGTGACCCGTCCATCGGAGCTGATCGAGCGTGGTCAAAGCTTCGATGCTGGGGATGTTGGCCTGAGCGAGAACACTGACGTTGGTGCGCCTATCCTGCCAATGGATTTGCAGGATCTCGCGGAGGCAGCGTTGGTGGTACCTCTCCAGTGCTTTGAGGTGCCTGCTGTACATGGTCCATGTTTCTGAAGTATACAGGAGGGTGGGTATCACTACTGCTCTATAGACCATGAGCTTGGTGCCGGGTTTGAGGTCCTGGTCTTCAAACACTCTCTTCCTCAGGCGATCGAAGGCTGCACTGGCACACTGAAGGCGGTGTGGACTTCATCATCGACGTCTGCCCTTGTTGACAGTAGGCTCCTGAGGTATGGAAAGTGGTCCACGTTGTCCAAGGCCTTGTCGTGGATTTTGATAATCGGGGAGCAGTACTGGATCACGGCTTGCATGTCGTCGTGAAGCAGGCGGAGGATGGTGACAAACTTTTGAGGACAGCCGAATTTGAAAAGGCTGGGGTTGTGCTGAGATGGTGGCGGGTTGCATGCTGCGGGATGGAGTTGAGGACACTCGCGTCGAAGACAGAGTCTCGGTTAAGGAGATCTTCGAAGTGCTCCTTCCAGCGGGCACTGACTGCCTCTCTGTCCTTGATGAGTACCTCTCCGTTCTTGGCCCGCAGTGGGGTAGGGCCTTGGGTGCTTGGGCCGTAGATGGTCTTGACTGCGCTAAAGAATCCACACACGTCGTGGTTGTCGGCTAGCTGCTGGATCTCCTGCGCTTTCTCCACCCACCATCTGTTCTTTAGGTCACGAGATTTTTGTTGGACCTCGGCCTTCAGGCGTCTGTAGAGCTGCTTTCTTGCTCTCGAGTTCTGTTGCTGTTTCCAGATCAGGAATGCCTTGCGCTTGCGGCTTATTAGTTCCTGGATCTCCTGGTCGTTCTCGTCGAACCAGTCTTGGTGTTTCCTGGTTGAGTAAACGAGCGTCTCTTCACAGGTGCTGATTATGGAGGCCTTGAGTGCAGACCAGGCTCTGTGGACACTCTGTGTCTCTGCATCACTGGGAGTCATCAGGCTGGTTGTGATGCGCAGGCTGAATAGGGCTTTCTTAGCAGGGTCTTTGAGAGCTCCAGCGTTGATTTTCCTGCGGCATTGTTTCTGTTGCCGCCGCTGTTTTGGGGCTACATTGATGGAGATGACAGAGCGGATTAGGCGGTGGTCTGTCCAGCAGTCATCAGCTCCTGTCATGGCGCGGGTGATGCGGACGTCCTTGCGGTCCCTCGCTCGGACGATGACGTAGTCCAGCAGATGCCAGTGCTTGGAGCGAGGGTGTTGCCATGAAGCCTTGTACTTGTCTCTCTGCCGGAACAAGGTGTTGGTTATGACAAGGCCATGTTCTAAGCATTTCATCAGGAGGAGGGTACCGTTGGAGTTGGCATTCCCCCTCTCTGCCGATCACACCTCCCCAGAGGTCTGTGTCCTTTCCAACTCTGGTGTTAAAGTCGCCAAGGAGGATCAGCTTGTCGCCCGTTGGGACTCGGGACAGGGATTGTTCGAGGCTGGAGTAGAATTCCTCTTTGGTCTCGTCTGTGGCTTCCAGTGTTGGGGCGTACGCACTGATGACTGTAACACACTGGTTCCGGGCTAGGGTGAGCCGAAGAGTCATGAGGCGCTATCAGTGCTAATTTGATCCTGTGAGAGACAACATCATTCATGTCCGAGGCCGGGACCCAGGAGCAAGGACGAGCCCAGCAGCGAGGTCAAGGCCCAGGAGTGGTGCAGCGTGGACCAGCAGCGGGATCGGGGCCCAGGGAAGGTGCGACATGGGCCAACAGCGAGGTCGGGAGGACCACACTGCATCCTACGAAACCCAGGCAGAGAGGACCTGCGGAAGGAGGGAGGAGGACAGTAGGAGTATGTTTGTGTGTGTGTGCTAGGCCGTTGTAGCAGAGCCTGTTCTCCAATCGTCTTGGATCCCCTTGCCATTGGACCAAGACCTTGCTCTGTCAAGCCCGTGTGGTAGCTGGTGTGCAACGGCCACCCCACGTTAAAAGAATTCACGCACAGGCATCTTCCACCCTTTAAAATGAAGTTCGGGACCTGGAACGTCAGGACCCTCATGAACAACCCCAACAGTGACAGACCAGAATACTATACTGCTATCGTTGCCCGGGAGCTCAGACGTTTCGACATTGACATCGCCGCCCTAAGTGAGACCCGCCGGGCAGGGGAAGGCCAGCTCAAGGAGGAAGATGGTGGCTACACCTTCTTCTGGAAAGGCAAACCTGAAGACGAACGCCGCCTCCATGGGGTAGGCTTCGCCATAAAAAAATGAGCTAGTTGAACGTCTCAGAGACTCCCCTAGCGGTATAAACGAGCGCCTCATGACTCCAAGATCAGCCATGATCTTATTGAATGGCGGAACAGGCTCGAGGGGCCAAATGGCCTATTCCTGCTCCTATTTCTGATCTACTGCCACTCCGACAATTCGGTGCTCCCTCAGTACTGCCCCTCCGACAGTGCAACGCTACCTCAGTACTGCCCCTCCGACAGTGCAGTGCTCCCTCAGTACTGCCCCTCCGACAGTGCAGCACTCCCTCAGTACTACCCCTCCGACAGTGCAACACTCCCTCAGTACTGCCCCTCCGACAGTGCAGCAATCCCTCAGTACTGCCCCTCCGACAGTGCAGCACTCCCTCAGTACAGCTCCTCCGACAGTGCAGCACTCCCTCAGTACTGCCCCTCCGACAGTGCAGCGCTCCCTCAGTACTGCCCCTCCGACAGTGCAGCACTCCCTCAGTACTGCCCCTCCGACAGTGCAGCACTCCCTCAGTACTGGCCCTCCGACAGTGCAGCGCTCCCTCAGTACTGCCCTCCGACAGTGCAGCGCTCCCTCAGTACTGCCCCTCCGACAGTGCAGCACTCCCTCAGTACTGCCCTCCGACAGTGCAGCGCTCCCTCAGTACTGCCCTTCCGACAGTGCAGCGCTCCCTCAGCACTGCCCCTCCGACAGTGCAGCGCTCCCTCAGTACTGCCCTTCCGACAGTGCAGCGCTCCCTCAGTACTGCCCCTCCGACAGTGCAGCGCTCCCTCAGTACTGCCCATCCAACAGTGCAGCGCTCCCTCAGTACTGCCCTTCTGACAGTGCAGCGCTCCCTCAGTACTGACCATCCGACAGTGCAGCGCTCCCTCAGTACTGCCCTTCCGACAGTGCAACGCTCCCTCAGTACTGCCCCTCCGACAGTGCAGCGCTCCCTCAGTATTGACCATCCGACAGTGCAGCGCTCCCTCAGTACTGCCCTTCCGACAGTGCAGCGCTCCCTCAGCACTGCCCCTCCGACAGTGCAGCGCTCCCTCAGTACTGCCCTTCCAACAGTGCAGCACTCCCTCAGCACTGCCCCTCCGACAGTGCAGCGCTCCCTCAGTACTGCCCTTCCGACAGTGCAGCGCTCCCTCGGTACTGCCCCTCCGACAGTGCAGCACTCCCTCAGTACTGCCCCTCCGACAGTGCAGCGCTCCCTCAATACTGCCCCTACGATAGTGCAGCGCTCCCTCAGTACCGACTCTCTGACAGTGCAGCTCTCCATCAGTACTGCCCTTCCGACAATGCAGCACTCGCTCAGTACTGTCCCTCCAACAGTGCATCTCTCCATCAGTACTGCCCCTCCGACAGTGCAGCGCTCCCTCAGTACTGCCCCTCCGACAGTGCAGTGCTCCCTCAGTACTGCCCCTCCGACAGTGCAGCGCTCCCTCAGTACTGCCCCTCCAACAGTGCAGTGCTCCCTCAGTACTGACCCTCCGACAGTGCAGCACTCCCTCAGTACCGCCCCTCCGACAGTGCAGCGCTCCCTCAGTACTGCCCCTCCGACAGTGCAGTGCTCCCTCAGTACTGCCCCTCCGACAGTGCAGCGCTCCCTCAGTACTGCCCCTCCGACAGTGCAGTGCTCCCTCAGTACTGCCCCTCCGACAGTGCAGCGCTCCCTCAGTACTGCCCCTCCGACAGTGCAGCGCTCCCTCAGTACTGCCCCTCCGACAGTGCAGCGCTCCCTCAGTACTGCCCCTCCGACAGTGCAGTGCTCCCTCAGTACTGCCCCTCCGACAGTGCAGCGCTCCCTCAGTACTGCCCCTCCGACAGTGCAGTGCTCCCTCAGTACTGCCCCTCCGACAGTGCAGCGCTCCCTCAGTACTGCCCCTCCGACAGTGCGGCGCTCCCTCAGTACTGCCCCTCCGACAGTGCAGCGCTCCCTCAGTACTGACCCTCCGACAGTGCAGCGCTCCCTCAGTACTGCCCCTCTGACAGTGCAGCACTCCCTCAGTACTGCCCCTCCCACAGTGCAGCGCTCCCTCAGTACTGCCCCTCTGACAGTGCAGCACTCCCTCAGTACTGACCCTCAGACAGTGCAGCGCTCCCTCAGTACTGCCCCTCCGACAGTGCAGCACTTCCTCAGCAGTTAAAATTTTTTAAAATCAAAACACCCTTGCGTTTAAAATCTGCCGTGCAGTGCCGAGAGAGTATTGGAGAAGCGATTGCACAGCATGGACACTAGGACCCAGTGGGAAGCAGTTGATGGCTCGGCACAGTCTGCAGCTTAATGGGCCAGCTGGCGAGAGGAGTTGTTGAGAGCTCTGGTCTGGTGGAAGCCCTCAGTGCTGGAGAAGGACGTAAGGGAATTTCTTCACTGTTTCGCTGCTTGCCGGTTTTGTGCTGTGCCTTGGTGAGTGTGTCGGCGCTGTGTTGAGCCAGCCTGGGGGGATTGAGTGGCAGTGAGGGGCTGTGTGTCTACCTGGGGCAGTTTGTTGGAGCTGCTGACAGACCGCAGCTCCCCCGAGCCCACAGGACGCTCGGAGGGGCAGTGGCTGACTGGCACTTCAGTGTCAAGAGCTGTGGGGCAGGGTGTCGCGCTGTCCATCCGACCCCTGCTACCGATCGATGAAGGTCATTGCGAGATTCTGGGCCAGTACTGCAGCAGCCAGCTGGCAGAGTGCTGCCAGACTGAGTCAGGGCAAGCCGCATGTGTCTGGATTGCTGCTTGTCCAGGGCCATGTGTGGCTCGGCTCCGAGTGTACTGTGTCTCTCTGAGCGCGGTCCTGTGTCTGTGTACATCACATGTGTCCTGTGTTTCAGTGTAGTGTCTTTCTATCTTACATATGTTTGCCATAGAATGATACAGCACAGAAGGAGGCCATTCGGCTCTCTGAAAGAGCTCTCCAATTAGTCCCACTCCCCCCTGCTCTTTCCCCATAGCCCAGAATATTTCCCCCCTTCATTTTATCCAATTCCCTTTTGAAAGTTGCTGTTGAATCGGCTTCCTCCGCCCTTTCAGGCAGCGCGTTCCAGATCACAACTACTCGCTGAGTAAAAACATGTTTCCTCATGTTGCCTCTGGTTCTTTTGCCAATTACCTTCAATCTGTGTCCTCTGGTTACCAACCCTCCTGCCACTGGGAACAGTTGCTCCTCGATCAAACCCATTCATGATTTTGAACAGCTCTATCAAATCTCCCCTTCACCTTCTCTGCTCTAAGGAGAACAACCCCAGCTTCTCCAGTCTCTCCACATAACCGAAGTCTCTCATCCCCAGTACCATTCTAGTGAATCTCCTCCAGACCCTCTCCCAGCTCTTGACATCCTTCCTAACGTGTGGTGCCCAGAATTGGACACAATACTCCAGTTGAGGCTGAACCAGTGTTTTATAAAGGTTCAGCATAACTTCCCTGCTTTTGTACTATGCCTCTGTTTATGAAGCCCAGGATCCCGTTTGTTTTTAACAGCCTTCTCAACCTGCCCTGCCACCTTCAATGATTTGTGTACATATACCCCCAGGCCTCTCTGTTCCACCACTCCCTTAAAATTTAACCCTTTAGTTTATATTGCCTCTCCTCGTTCTTCCTACCAAAATGAATCTCTTCACACTTCTCTGCCCATTTCCCCAGTCTGTCTGTGTCCTCCTGAAGTCTGTTACTATCCTCCTCATTGTTTACTACATTTCCCAGTTTCTTGACATCTGCAACTTTGAAATGATGCCCTTTTTACCCAAGTCCAGGTCATTAATATAGCTCAAAAGGAGCCGGGGTCCGAATACCGCCCCCTGGGGAACGCCACTGTACACTGCCCTCCAGTCTGAGAAACAACCGTTCACCACTCTTCACTTGTTTCTGGTTCTGGTCTTCCAGCCAGATATTAAGTGCCTTCTCCATTTTTTTCAAGCTTATGGTCCCGTGGCATAAACAACACTTTAGCACTTTTCGACGAGCCACCCGCAATACTAGCCCTTATCGACACCTCACTTTATTACTGGTTCTAATGGTGGACTCATTAACCCCCATTAGTTGTCCAACCGATGCTGTACTTTCACCACGGGCAAGTCTATTAACAACATCTAATTTCCTATCTAAGGTTAATAAATTCCTTGCCCTTTTCGCTATTGATTCTCCTTTACCACTCAGATTACGCTGAGGGGCCATGACTAATGGCTAAACAGAACAATACAATACTGTAATTAAAGGCAAAATGGGCAGCGATGAGACGACGTGCACACACACACACACACACAGACACAGACACAGACACACACACAGACACACACACACAGACACACACACACAGACACACACAGACAGACACACACACAGACACACACAGACACACACACAGACACACACACACAGACACACACACACACACACACAGACACACACACACACAGACACACACAGACACAGACACACACACACAGACACAGACACAGACACAGACACAGACACACACACACAGACACACACACACAGACACACACACACACACACAGACACACACACACACACACACAGACACACACACACACACAGACTCACACACAGACACACACACAGACACAGACACAGACACACAGACACACACAGACACAGACACAGACGCACACAGACGCACACAGACACAGACGCACACACACACACACAGACGCACACAGACACACAGACACAGACACACACAGACGCACACAGACGCACACACAGACACAGACGCACACAGACACACACACAGACACACACACAGACACACACACAGACACACACAGACACACACACAGACACACACACAGACACAGACACAGACACAGACACACAGACACAGACACACACACACAGACACACACACACACAGTATCTCCACGAGTGGAGCGACACCACGCGTGGCAGTAAATATGCTCAAAAGAGCGGCACGGATAAATGGAGTCTTGTGTTTGGAAGCGCGACCCGTGAAACTTGAAAATTAAAAACCGCGTATACGCAAAATTCACTGCCGCGGTCGGCAAAATTTGTCGCAGTGAGGAAACCGTGTATACTTGAAATCCACGTATGGCAAAACCGTAATTGGGGCGGGATTCCTGCACACATTACACGTGTCTCTCGGAGCGTCGCACTGTGTCTGTACACATTACACGTGTCTCTCGGAGCGTCGCACTGTGTCTGTACACATTACACGTGTCTCTCGGAGCGCACCGTGTCTGTACACATTACACGTGTCTCTCGGAGCGCACTGTGTCTGTACACATTACACGTGTCTCTCGGAGCGTCGCACTGTGTCTGTACACATTACACGTGTCTCTCGGAGCGCACCGTGTCTGCACACATTACACGTGTCTCTCGGAGCGTCGCACTGTGTCTGTACACATTACACGTGTCTCTCGGAGCGCACCGTGTCTGTACACATTACACGTGTCTCTCGGAGCGTCGCACTGTGTCTGTACACATTACACGTGTCTCTCGGAGCGTCACACTGTGTCTGTACACATTACACGTGTCTCTCGGAGCGCACTGTGTCTGTACACATTACACGTGTCTCTCGGAGCGTCGCACTGTGTCTGTACACATTACACGTGTCTCTCGGAGCGCACTGTGTCTGTACACATTACACGTGTCTCTCGGAGCGTCGCACTGTGTCTGTACACATTACACGTGTCTCTCTGAGCGCACTGTGTCTGTACACATTACACGTGTCTCTCGGAGCGTCGCACTGTGTCTGTACACATTACACGTGTCTCTCGGAGCGTCGCACTGTGTCTGTACACATTACACGTGTCTCTCGGAGCGCACTGTGTCTGTACACATTACACGTGTCTCTCGGAGCGTCGCACTGTGTCTGTACACATTACACGTGTCTCTCGGAGCGTCGCACTGTGTCTGTACACATTACACGTGTCTCTCGGAGCGCACTGTGTCTGTACACATTACACGTGTCTCTCGGAGCGCACTGTGTCTGTACACATTACACGTGTCTCTCGGAGCGTCGCACTGTGTCTGTACACATTACACGTGTCTCTCGGAGCGTCGCACTGTGTCTGTACACATTACACGTGTCTCTCGGAGCGTCGCACTGTGTCTGTACACATTACACGTGTCTCTCGGAGCGTCACACTGTGTCTGTACACATTACACGTGTCTCTCGGAGCGTCACACTGTGTCTGTACACATTACACGTGTCTCTCGGAGCGCACTGTGTCTGTACACATTACACGTGTCTCTCGGAGCGTCGCACTGTGTCTGTACACATTACACGTGTCTCTCGGAGCGTCGCACTGTGTCTGTACACATTACACGTGTCTCTCGGAGCGTCGCACTGTGTCTGTACACATTACACGTGTCTCTCGGAGCGTCGCACTGTGTCTGTACACATTACACGTGTCTCTCGGAGCGCACCGTGTCTGTACACATTACACGTGTCTCTCGGAGCGTCGCACTGTGTCTGTACACATTACACGTGTCTCTCGGAGCGCACTGTGTCTGTACACATTACACGTGTCTCTCGGAGCGCACTGTGTCTGCACACATTACACGTGTCTCACGGAGCGTCGCACTGTGTCTGTACACATTACACGTGTCTCTCGGAGCGTCGCACTGTGTCTGTACACATTACACGTGTCTCTCGGAGCGTCGCACT
This sequence comes from Squalus acanthias, assembly GCA_030390025.1. Classification (NCBI taxonomy): domain Eukaryota; kingdom Metazoa; phylum Chordata; class Chondrichthyes; order Squaliformes; family Squalidae; genus Squalus; species Squalus acanthias. The sequence goes on from JASTWF010001004.1 coordinate 94,739, forward strand.
GTGTCTGTACACATTACACGTGTCTCTCGGAGCGTCACACTGTGTCTGTACACATTACACGTGTCTCTCGGAGCGTCACACTGTGTCTGTACACATTACACGTGTCTCTCGGAGCGCACTGTGTCTGTACACATTACACGTGTCTCTCGGAGCGCACTGTCTCTGTACACATTACACGTGTCTCTCGGAGCGTCGCACTGTGTCTGTACACATTACACGTGTCTCTCGGAGCGCACTGTGTCTGTACACATTACACGTGTCTCTCGGAGCGCACTGTGTCTGTACACATTACACGTGTCTCTCGGAGCGTCGCACTGTGTCTGTACACATTACACGTGTCTCTCGGAGCGTCGCACTGTGTCTGTACACATTACACGTGTCTCTCGGAGCGCACAGTGTCTGTACACATTACACGTGTCTCTCGGAGCGCACTGTGTCTGTACACATTACACGTGTCTCTCGGAGCGTCGCACTGTGTCTGTACACATTACACGTGTCTCTCGGAGCGCACTGTGTCTGTACACATTACACGTGTCTCTCGAACGTCGCACTGTGTCTGTACACATTACACGTGTCTCTCGGAGCGTCGCACTGTGTCTGTACACATTACACGTGTCTCTCGGAGCGTCGCACTGTGTCTGTACACATTACACCGTGTCTCTCGGAGCGTCGCACTGTGTCGTACACATTACACGTGTCTCTCGGAGCGCACTGTGTCTGTACACATTACACGTGTCTCTCGGAGCGTCGCACTGTGTCTGTACACATTACACGTGTCTCTCGGAGCGCACTGTGTACACAATACACGGTCCTCGGGCCGTGTCTGTACACATTACACGTGTCTCTCGGAGCGCGCACTGTGTCTGTACACATTACACGTGTCTCTCGGAGCGTCGCACTGTGTCTGTACACATTACACGTGTCTCTCGGAGCGTCGCACTGTGTCTGTACACATTACACGTGTCTCTCGGAGCGTCGCACTGTGTCTGTACACATTACACGTGTCTCTCGGAGCGTCGCACTGTGTCTGTACACATTACACGTGTCTCTCGGAGCGTCGCACTGTGTCTGTACACATTACACGTGTCTCTCGGAGCGTCGCACTGTGTCTGTACACATTACACGTGTCTCTCGGAGCGCACTGTGTCTGTACACATTACACGTGTCTCTCGGAGCGTCGCACTGTGTCTGTACACATTACACGTGTCTCTCGGAGCGTCGCACTGTGTCTGTACACATTACACGTGTCTCTCGGAGCGTCGCACTGTGTCTGTACACATTACACGTGTCTCTCGGAGCGTCGCACTGTGTCTGTACACATTACACGTGTCTCTCGGAGCGCACTGTGTCTGTACACATTACACGTGTCTCTCGGAGCGCACTGTGTCTGTACACATTACACGTGTCTCTCGGAGCGCACTGTGTCTGTACACATTACACGTGTCTCTCGGAGCGCACTGTGTCTGTACACATTACACGTGTCTCTCGGAGCGTCGCACTGTGTCTGTACACATTACACGTGTCTCTCGGAGCGTCGCACTGTGTCTGTACACATTACACGTGTCTCTCGGAGCGTCGCACTGTGTCTGTACACATTACACGTGTCTCTCGGAGCGCACTGTGTCTGTACACATTACACGTGTCTCTCGGAGCGTCGCACTGTGTCTGTACACATTACACGTGTCTCTCGGAGCGTCGCACTGTGTCTGTACACATTACACGTGTCTCTCGGAGCGTCGCACTGTGTCTGTACACATTACACGTGTCTCTCGGAGCGCACTGTGTCTGTACACATTACACGTGTCTCTCGGAGCGTCGCACTGTGTCTGTACACATTACACGTGTCTCTCGGAGCGTCGCACTGTGTCTGTACACATTACACGTGTCTCTCGGAGCGTCACTGTGTCTGTACACATTACACGTGTCTCTCGGAGCGTCACACTGTGTCTGTACACATTACACGTGTCTCTCGGAGCGCACTGTGTCTGTACACATTACACGTGTCGCTCGGAGCGCACTGTGTCTGTACACATTACACGTGTCTCTCGGAGCGCACTGTGTCTGTACACATTACACGTGTCTCTCGGAGCGTCGCACTGTGTCTGTACACATTACACGTGTCTCTCGGAGCGTCGCACTGTGTCTGTACACATTACACGTGTCTCTCGGAGCGTCGCACTGTGTCTGTACACATTACACGTGTCTCTCGGAGCGTCGCACTGTGTCTGTACACATTACACGTGTCTCTCGGAGCGCACTGTGTCTGTACACATTACACGTGTCTCTCGGAGCGTCGCACTGTGTCTGTACACATTACACGTGTCTCTCGGAGCGTCGCACTGTGTCTGTACACATTACACGTGTCTCTCGGAGCGCACTGTGTCTGTACACATTACACGTGTCTCTCGGAGCGTCGCACTGTGTCTGTACACATTACACGTGTCTCTCGGAGCGTCGCACTGTGTCTGTACACATTACACGTGTCTCTCGGAGCGTCGCACTGTGTCTGTACACATTACACGTGTCTCTCGGAGCGCACTGTGTCTGTACACATTACACGTGTCTCTCGGAGCGTCGCACTGTGTCTGTACCACATTACACGTGTCTCTCGGAGGTCGCACTGTGTCTGTACACATACACGTGTCTCTCGGAGCGTCGCACTGTGTCTGTAACACATTAACACGTGTCTCTCGGAGCGTCACACTGTGTCTGTACACATTACACGTGTCTCTCGAGCGCGCACTGTGTCTGTACACATTACACGTGTCTCTCGGAGCGTCCGCACTGTGTCTGTACACATTACCGTGTCTCTCGGAGCGCACTGTGTCTGTACACATTACACGTGTCTCTCGGAGCGCCCCCCCTCGCACTGTGTCTGTACCACATTACACGTGGTTCTCTCGAGCGCACTGTGTCTGTACACATTACACGTGTCTCTCGGAGCGCACTGTTTCTGTACACATTACACGTGTCTCTCAGAGCGCACTGTGTCAGTACACATTACACGTGTCTCTCGGAGCGCACTGTGTCTGCTAACCATTACACGTGTCTCATCGCGAGCGCTCGCACTGTGTCTGTACACATTACACGTGTCCTCGCAGCGTCGCACTGTGCTTGACACAAATTACACGTGATCTCTCGGAGCGACGTGTCTGTACACAATTACACGTGTCTCTCGGAGCGTCCACTGTGTCTGTACACATTACACGTGTCTCTCGGAGCGCACTGTGTCTGTACACATTACACGTGTCTCTCGGAGCGTCGCACTGTGTCTGTACACATTACCGTGTCTCTCGGAGCGTCGCACTGTGTCTGTACACATTACACGTGTCTCTCGGAGCGCACTGTGTCTGTACACATTACACGTGTCTCTCGGAGCGTCGCACTGTGTCTGTACACATTACACGTGTCTCTCGGAGCGCACTGTGTCTGTACACATTACACGTGTCTCTCGGAGCGTCGCACTGTGTCTGTACACATTACACGTGTCTCTCGGAGCGCACTGTGTCTGTACACATTACACGTGTCTCTCGGAGCGTCGCACTGTGTCTGTACACATTACACGTGTCTCTCGGAGCGTCGCACTGTGTCTGTACACATTACACGTGTCTCTCGGAGCGTCGCACTGTGTCTGTACACATTACACGTGTCTCTCGGAGCGTCGCACTGTGTCTGTACACATTACACGTGTCTCTCGGAGCGTCGCACTGTGTCTGTACACATTACACGTGTCTCTCGGAGCGTCGCACTGTGTCTGTACACATTACACGTGTCTCTCGGAGCGTCACACTGTGTCTGTACACATTACACGTGTCTCTCGGAGCGTCGCACTGTGTCTGTACACATTACACGTGTCTCTCGGAGCGTCTCACTGTGTCTGTACACATTACACGTGTCTCTCGGAGCGTCTCACTGTGTCTGTACACATTACACGTGTCTCTCGGAGCGCACTGTGTCTGTACACATTACACGTGTCTCTCGGAGCGCACCGTGTCTGTACACATTACACGTGTCTCTCGGAGCGTCACACTGTGTCTGTACACATTACACGTGTCTCTCGGAGCGTCGCACTGTGTCTGTACACATTACACGTGTCTCTCGGAGCGTCACACTGTGTCTGTACACATTACACGTGTCTCTCGGAGCGTCGCACTGTGTCTGTACACATTACACGTGTCTCTCGGAGCGTCGCACTGTGTCTGTACACATTACACGTGTCTCTCGGAGCGTCGCACTGTGTCTGTACACATTACACGTGTCTCTCGGAGCGTCGCACTGTGTCTGTACACATTACACGTGTCTCTCGGAGCGCACTGTGTCTGTACACATTACACGTGTCTCTCGGAGCGTCGCACTGTGTCTGTACACATTACACGTGTCTCTCGGAGCGTCGCACTGTGTCTGTACACATTACACGTGTCTCTCGGAGCGTCGCACTGTGTCTGTACACATTACACGTGTCTCTCGGAGCGCACTGTGTCTGTACACATTACACGTGTCTCTCGGAGCGTCGCACTGTGTCTGTACACATTACACGTGTCTCTCGGAGCGTCGCACTGTGTCTGTACACATTACACGTGTCTCTCGGAGCGTCGCACTGTGTCTGTACACATTACACGTGTCTCTCGGAGCGCACTGTGTCTGTACACATTACACGTGTCTCTCGGAGCGTCGCACTGTGTCTGTACACATTACACGTGTCTCTCGGAGCGTCGCACTGTGTCTGTACACATTACACGTGTCTCTCGGAGCGCACTGTGTCTGTACACATTACACGTGTCTCTCGGAGCGCACTGTGTCTGTACACATTACACGTGTCTCTCGGAGCGCACTGTGTCTGTACACATTACACGTGTCTCTCGGAGCGTCGCACTGTGTCTGTACACATTACACGTGTCTCTCGGAGCGTCGCACTGTGTCTGTACACATTACACGTGTCTCTCGGAGCGCACTGTGTCTGTACACATTACACGTGTCTCTCGGAGCGTCGCACTGTGTCTGTACACATTACACGTGTCTCTCGGAGCGCACTGTGTCTGTACACATTACACGTGTCTCTCGGAGCGCACTGTGTCTGTACACATTACACGTGTCTCTCGGAGCGCACTGTGTCTGTACACATTACACGTGTCTCTCGGAGCGCACTGTGTCTGTACACATTACACGTGTCTCTCCGAGCATCGCACTGTGTCTGTACACATTACACGTGTCTCTCGGAGCGCACTGTGTCTGTACACATTACACGTGTCTCTCGGAGCGTCGCACTGTGTCTGTACACATTACACGTGTCTCTCGGAGCGCACTGTGTCTGTACACATTACACGTGTCTCTCGGAGCGCACCGTGTCTGTACACATTACACGTGTCTCTCGGAGCGCACCGTGTCTGTACACATTACACGTGTCTCTCGGAGCGCACCGTGTCTGTACACATTACACGTGTCTCTCGGAGCGTCGCACTGTGTCTGTACACATTACACGTGTCTCTCGGAGCGTCGCACTGTGTCTGTACACATTACACGTGTCTCTCGGAGCGTCACTGTGTCTGTACACATTACACGTGTCTCTCGGAGCGTCGCACTGTGTCTGTACACATTACACGTGTCTCTCGGAGCGTCACTGTGTCTGTACACATTACACGTGTCTCTCGGAGCGTCGCACTGTCTCTGTACACATTACACGTGTCTCTCGGAGCGTCACTGTGTCTGTACACATTACACGTGTCTCTCGGAGCGTCGCACTGTGTCTGTACACATTACACGTGTCTCTCGGAGCGTCGCACTGTGTCTGTACACATTACACGTGTCTCTCGGACGTCGCACAGTTTCTGTACACATTACACGTGACTCTCGGAGCGCACTGTTTCTGTAACACATACACAGTCCTCGGAGCGTCCGCACAGTGTCATACACAATACACGTTCTCCGGAGCGTCACATGTGTCTGTACACATAACACGTGTCCCTCTCCGAGCGTCGCACGTTACTGGTACACATTACACGTGTCTCACGAGCGTCACACTGTTCTGTACACATTCACGTGTCTCTCGAGCGCACTGTGTCTGTACACATTACACGTGTCCTCGGACGTCGCATTTGTGTCTGTACACATTACACGTGTCTCTCGAAGAGCGCACAGAGTCTGTACACATTACACGTGACTCTCGGAGCCCCCCCGCACACTGTTCTGTAACACATTACACGTGACTCTCGGAGCGCACTGTGTCAGTCCACATTACACGTGTCTCTCGAGCGCACAGTGTCTGTACAACATTACACGTGTCTCTCGGAGCGTCGCACTGTGTCAGTACACTTACACGTGTCTCTCGCAGCGTCGCACTGTGTTCATTAACATTACACGTGTCTCTTCGGAGCGTCGCACTGTGTCTTACACAATACACGTGTCTCTCGGAGCGTCGCACTGTGTCTGTACACATTACACGTGTCTCTCGGCGCGCACTGTGTCTGTACACATTACACGTGTCTCTCGGAGCGTCGCACTGTGTCTGTACACATTACACGTGTCTCTCGGAGCGCACTGTGTCTGTACACATTACACGTGTCTCTCGGAGCGCACTGTGTCTGTACACATTACACGTGTCTCTCGGAGCGCACCGTGTCTGTACACATTACACGTGTCTCTCGGAGCGTCGCACTGTGTCTGTACACATTACACGTGTCTCTCGGAGCGCACTGTGTCTGTACACATTACACGTGTCTCTCGGAGCGTCACACTGTGTCTGTACACATTACACGTGTCTCTCCGAGCATCGCACTGTGTCTGTACACATTACACGTGTCTCTCGGAGCGCACTGTGTCTGTACACATTACACGTGTCTCTCGGAGCGTCGCACTGTGTCTGTACACATTACACGTGTCTCTCGGAGCGCACTGTGTCTGTACACATTACACGTGTCTCTCGGAGCGCACCGTGTCTGTACACATTACACGTGTCTCTCGGAGCGCACCGTGTCTGTACACATTACACGTGTCTCTCGGAGCGCACTGTGTCTGTACACATTACACGTGTCTCTCGGAGCGTCGCACTGTGTCTGTACACATTACACGTGTCTCTCGGAGCGTCGCACTGTGTCTGTACACATTACACGTGTCTCTCGGAGCGTCACTGTGTCTGTACACATTACACGTGTCTCTCGGAGCGTCGCACTGTGTCTGTACACATTACACGTGTCTCTCGGAGCGTCACTGTGTCTGTACACATTACACGTGTCTCTCGGAGCGTCGCACTGTCTCTGTACACATTACACGTGTCTCTCGGAGCGTCACTGTGTCTGTACACATTACACGTGTCTCTCGGAGCGTCGCACTGTGTCTGTACACATTACACGTGTCTCTCGGAGCGTCGCACTGTGTCTGTACACATTACACGTGTCTCTCGGAGCGCACTGTGTCTGTACACATTACACGTGTCTCTCGGAGCGCGCACTGTGTCTGTACACATTACACGTGTCTCTCGGAGCGTCGCACTGTGTCTGTACACATTACACGTGTCTCTCGGAGCGCACTGTGTCTGTACACATTACACGTGTCTCTCGGAGCGTCGCACTGTGTCTGTACACATTACCACGTGTCTCTCGGAGCGTCGCACTGTGTCTGTACACATTACCACGTGTCCTCTCGGAGCGTCGCACTGTGTCTGTACACATTACACGTGTCTCTCGGAGCGTCCACTGTGTCTGTACACATTACACGTGTCTCTCGGAGCGTCGCACTGTGTCTGTACACATACACGTGTCTCTCGGAGCGTCGCACTGTGTCTGTACACATTACACGTGTCTCTCGGAGCGCCACTGTGTCTGTACACATTACACGTGTCTCTCGGAGCGTCCACTGTGTCTGTACACATTACACGTGTCTCTCGGAGCGCACTGTGTTCTGTACACATTACACGTGTCTCTCGGAGCGCAACTGTGTCTGTACACATTAACGTGTCTCTCGGAGCGCACTGGTCTGTCACATTACTCGGAGCTCTCGAGCTCCTGTGTCTGTACACATTACACGTGTCTCTCGGAGCGCACTGTTGTCTGTACACATTACACGTGTCTCTCGGAGCGTGCACTGTGTCTGTACACATTACACGTGTCTCTCGGAGCGTCGCACTGTGTCTGTACACATTACACGTGTCTCTCGGAGCGCACTGTGTCTGTACACATTACACGTGTCTCTCGGAGCGTCGCACTGTGTCTGTACACATTACACGTGTCTCTCGGAGCGCACTGTGTCTGTACACATTACACGTGTCTCTCGGAGCGCACTGTGTCTGCACACATTACACGTGTCTCTCGGAGCGCACCGTGTCTGTACACATTACACGTGTCTCTCGGAGCGTCGCACTGTGTCTGTACACATTACACGTGTCTCTCGGAGCGCACTGTGTCTGTACACATTACACGTGTCTCTCGGAGCGTCACACTGTGTCTGTACACATTACACGTGTCTCTCCGAGCGTCGCACTGTGTCTGTACACATTACACGTGTCTCTCGGAGCGCACTGTGTCTGTACACATTACACGTGTCTCTCGGAGCATCGCACTGTGTCTGTACACATTACACGTGTCTCTCGGAGCGCACTGTGTCTGTACACATTACACGTGTCTCTCTGAGCGCACTGTGTCTGTACACATTACACGTGTCTCTCGGAGCGTCGCACTGTGTCTGTACACATTACACGTGTCTCTCGGAGCGCACCGTGTCTGTACACATTACACGTGTCTCTCGGAGCGTCACACTGTGTCTGTACACATTACACGTGTCTCTCGGAGTGCACCGTGTCTGTACACATTACACGTGTCTCTCGGAGCGTCACACTGTGTCTGTACACATTACACGTGTCTCTCGGAGCGTCACACTGTGTCTGTACACATTACACGTGTCTCTCGGAGCGCACTGTGTCTGTACACATTACACGTGTCTCTCGGAGCGCACCGTGTCTGTACACATTACACGTGTCTCTCGGAGCGTCGCACTGTGTCTGTACACATTACACGTGTCTCTCGGAGCGTCGCACTGTGTCTGTACACATTACACGTGTCTCTCGGAGCGTCGCACTGTGTCTGTACACATTACACGTGTCTCTCGGAGCGTCGCACTGTGTCTGTACACATTACACGTGTCTCTCGGAGCGCACTGTGTCTGTACACATTACACGTGTCTCTCGGAGCGTCGCACTGTGTCTGTACACATTACACGTGTCTCTCGGAGCGCACTGTGTCTGTACACATTACACGTGTCTCTCGGAGCGTCGCACTGTGTCTGTACACATTACACGTGTCTCTCGGAGCGTCACTGTGTCTGTACACATTACACGTGTCTCTCGGAGCGTCGCACTGTGTCTGTACACATTACACGTGTCTCTCGGAGCGCACTGTGTCTGTACACATTACACGTGTCTCTCGGAGCGTCGCACTGTGTCTGTACACATTACACGTGTCTCTCGGAGCGGCACTGTGTCTGTACACATTACACGTGTCTCTCGGAGCGCACTGTGTCTGTACACATTACACGTGTCTCTCGGAGCGTCGCACTGTGTCTGTACACATTACACGTGTCTCTCGGAGGTCGCACTGTGTCTGTACACATTACACGTGTCTCTCGGAGCGTCGCACTGTGTCTGTACACATTACACGTGTCTCTCGGAGCGCACTGTGTCTGTACACATTACACGTGTCTCTCGGAGCGTCGCACTGTGTCTGTACACATTACACGTGTCTCTCGGAGCGTCGCACTGTGTCTGTACACATTACACGTGTCTCTCGGAGCGTCGCACTGTGTCTGTACACATTACACGTGTCTCTCGGAGCGTCGCACTGTGTCTGTACACATTACACGTGTCTCTCGGAGCGCACTGTGTCTGTACACATTACACGTGTCTCTCGGAGCGTCGCACTGTGTCTGTACACATTACACGTGTCTCTCGGAGCGCACTGTGTCTGTACACATTACACGTGTCTCTCGGAGCGGCACTGTGTCTGTACACATTACACGTGTCTCTCGGAGCGCACTGTGTCTGTACACATTACACGTGTCTCTCGGAGCGTCGCACTGTGTCTGTACACATTACACGTGTCTCTCGGAGCGTCGCACTGTGTCTGTACACATTACACGTGTCTCTCGGAGCGTCGCACTGTGTCTGTACACATTACACGTGTCTCTCGGAGCGTCCACTGTGTCTGTACACATTACACGTGTCTCTCGGAGCGTCGCACTGTGTCTGTACACATTACACGTGTCTCTCGGAGCGCACTGTGTCTGTACACATTACACGTGTCTCTCGGAGCGTCGCACTGTGTCTGTACACATTACACGTGTCTCTCGAGCGTCGCACTGTGTCTGTACACATTACACGTGTCTCTCGGAGCGTCCACTGTGTCTGTACACATTACACGTGTCTCTCGGAGCGCACTGTGTCTGTACACATTACACGTGTCTCTCCGGAGCGTCGCACTGTGTCTGTACACATTACACGTGTCTCTCGGAGCGTCGCACTGTGTCTGTACACATTACACGTGTCTCTCGGAGCGTCGCACTGTGTCTGTACACATTACACGTGTCTCTCGGAGCGTCGCACTGTGTCTGTACACATTACACGTGTCTCTCGGAGCGTCGCACTGTGTCTGTACACATTACACGTGTCTCTCGGAGCGTCGCACTGTGTCTGTACACATTACACGTGTCTCTCGGAGCGGCACTGTGTCTGTACACATTACACGTGTCTCTCGGGAGCGCACTGTGTCTGTACACATTACACGTGTCTCTCGGAGCGTCCGCACTGTATGTCTGTACCACATTACAGGTGTCTCTCGGAGCCGCACTGTGGTCTGTACACATTACCGTGTCTCTCCGGAGCTGTCTAACCCGACACACGTGTCTATCGGATTGCGTACCTGTACACATTACACGTGGTCCTCTCGGAGCGCCACTGTGTCTGTACACATACACGTGTCTCATACACGTGTCTCTCGGAGCGTCGCCTGTGTCTGTACACCATTACACGTGTCTCTCGGAGCGTCAGCCACTGTGTCTGTACACATTACACGTGTCTCTCGGAGCAGCACTGTGTCTTTACACATTACACGTGTCTCTCGTGAGCCGACGCACTGTGTCTGTACACATTAACGTGTCTCTCGGAGCGTCGCCTGTGTCTGACACATTACACGTGTCTCTCGGAGCGTCGCACTGGTGTCAGTACACATTACACGGGTCTCTCGGAGCGGTCGCACTGTGTCTGTACACATTACACGTGTCTCTCGGAGCGTCGCACTGTGTCTGTACACATTACACGTGTCTCTCGGAGCGCACTGTGTCTGTACACATTACACGTGTCTCTCGGAGCGTCACTGTGTCTGTACACATTACACGTGTCTCTCGGAGCGTCACTGTGTCTGTACACATTACACGTGTCTCTCGGAGCGTCGCACTGTGTCTGTACACATTACACGTGTCTCTCGGAGCGTCGCACTGTGTCTGTACACATTACACGTGTCTCTCGGAGCGTCGACTGTGTCTGTACACATTACACGTGTCTCTCGAGCGTCGCACTGTGTCTGTACACATTACACGTGTCTCTCGGAGGTCGCACTGTGTCTGTACACATTACACGTGTCTCTCGGAGCGCACTGTGTCTGTACACATTACACGTGTCTCTCGGAGCGTCGCACTGTGTCTGTACACATTACACGTGTCTCTCGGAGCGTCGCACTGTGTCTGTACACATTACACGTGTCTCTCGGAGCGTCCACTGTGTCTGTACACATTACACGTGTCTCTCGAGCGTCGCACTGTGTCTGTACACATTACACGTGTCTCTCGGAGCGCGCACTGTGTCTGTACACATTACACGTGTCTCTCGGAGCGCACTGTGTCTGTACACATTACACGTGTCTCTCGGAGCGTCGCACTGTGTCTGTACACATTACCCGTGTCTCTCGGAGCGCACTGTGTCAGTACACATTACACGTGTCTCTCGGAGCGCACTGTGTCTGTACACATTACACGTGTCTCTCGGAGCGCACTGTGTCTGTACACATTACACGTGTCTCTCGGAGCGTCGCACTGTGTCTGTACACATTACACGTGTCTCTCGGAGCGCACTGTGTCTGTACACATTACACGTGTCTCTCGGAGCGTCGCACTGTGTCTGTACACATTACACGTGTCTCTCGGAGCGTCGCACTGTGTCTGTACACATTACACGTGTCTCTCGGAGCGTCGCACTGTGTCTGTACACATTACACGTGTCTCTCGGAGCGTCGCACTGTGTCTGTACACATTACACGTGTCTCTCGGAGCGTCACACTGTGTCTGTACACATTACACGTGTCTCTCGGAGCGCACTGTGTCTGTACACATTACACGTGTCTCTCGGAGCGTCACACTGTGTCTGTACACATTACACGTGTCTCTCGGAGCGTCGCACTGTGTCTGTACACATTACACGTGTCTCTCGGAGCGTCGCACTGTGTCTGTACACATTACACGTGTCTCTCGGAGCGTCGCACTGTGTCTGTACACATTACACGTGTCTCTCGGAGCGTCGCACTGTGTCTGTACACATTACACGTGTCTCTCGGAGCGTCGCACTGTGTCTGTACACATTACACGTGTCTCTCGGAGCGTCGCACTGTGTCTGTACACATTACACGTGTCTCTCGGAGCGTCGCACTGTGTCTGTACACATTACACGTGTCTCTCGGAGCGTCACACTGTGTCTGTACACATTACACGTGTCTCTCGGAGCGCACTGTGTCTGTACACATTACACGTGTCTCTCGGAGCGCACTGTGTCTGTACACATTACACGTGTCTCTCGGAGCGTCGCACTGTGTCTGTACACATTACACGTGTCTCTCGGAGCGTCGCACTGTGTCTGTACACATTACACGTGTCTCTCGGAGCGCACTGTGTCTGTACACATTACACGTGTCTCTCGGAGCGTCGCACTGTGTCTGTACACATTACACGTGTCTCTCGGAGCGTCGCACTGTGTCTGTACACATTACACGTGTCTCTCGGAGCGCACTGTGTCTGTACACATTACACGTGTCTCTCGGAGCGTCGCACTGTGTCTGTACACATTACACGTGTCTCTCGGAGCGTCGCACTGTGTCTGTACACATTACACGTGTCTCTCGGAGCGTCACACTGTGTCTGTACACATTACACGTGTCTCTCGGAGCGCACTGTGTCTGTACACATTACACGTGTCTCTCGAGCGCACTGTGTCTGTACACATTACACGTGTCTCTCGGAGCGTCGCACTGTGTCTGTACACATTACACGTGTCTCTCGGAGCGTCGCACAGTGTCTGTACACATTACACGTGTCTCTCGGAGCGTCACTGTGTCTGTACACATTACACGTGTCTCTCGGAGCGCACTGTGTCTGTACACATTACACGTGTCTCTCGGAGCGTCGCACTGTGTCTGTACACATTACACGTGTCTCTCGAGCGCACTGTGTCTGTACACATTACACGTGTCTCTCGGAGCGTCGCACTGTGTCTGTACACATTACACGTGTCTCTCGGAGCGTCGCCTGTGTCTGTACACATTACACGTGTCTCTCGGAGGCGCACTGTGTCTGTACACATTACACGTGTCTCTCGGAGCGTCGCACTGTGTCTGTACACATTACACGTGTCTCTCGGAGCGTCGCACTGTGTCTGTACACATTACACGTGTCTCTTCGGAGTCGCACTGTGTCTGTACACATTACACGTGTCTCTCGGAGCGCACTGTGTCTGTACACATTACACGTGTCTCTCGGAGCGTCGCACTGTGTCTGTACACATTACACGTGTCTCTCGGAGCGCACTGTGTCTGTACACATTACACGTGTCTCTCGGAGCGCACTGTGTCTGTACACATTACACGTGTCTCTCGGAGCGCACTGTGTCTGTACACATTACACGTGTCTCTCGGAGCGTCGCACTGTGTCTGTACACATTACACGTGTCTCTCGGAGCGTCGCACTGTGTCTGTACACATTACACGTGTCTCTCGGAGCGTCGCACTGTGTCTGTACACATTACACGTGTCTCTCGGAGCGTCGCACTGTGTCTGTACACATTACACGTGTCTCTCGGAGCGCACTGTGTCTGTACACATTACACGTGTCTCTCGGAGCGTCGCACTGTGTCTGTACACATTACACGTGTCTCTCGGAGCGTCGCACTGTGTCTGTACACATTACACGTGTCTCTCGGAGCGCACTGTGTCTGTACACATTACACGTGTCTCTCGGAGCGTCGCACTGTGTCTGTACACATTACACGTGTCTCTCGGAGCGTCGCACTGTGTCTGTACACATTACACGTGTCTCTCGGAGCGCACTGTGTCTGTACACATTACACGTGTCTCTCGGAGCGCACTGTGTCTGTACACATTACACGTGTCTCTCGGAGCGTCGCACTGTGTCTGTACACATTACACGTGTCTCTCGGAGCGTCGCACTGTGTCTGTACACATTACACGTGTCTCTCGGAGCGCACTGTGTCTGTACACATTACACGTGTCTCTCGGAGCGTCGCACTGTGTCTGTACACATTACACGTGTCTCTCGGAGCGTCGCACTGTGTCTGTACACATTACACGTGTCTCTCGGAGCGCACTGTGTCTGTACACATTACACGTGTCTCTCGGAGCGCACTGTGTCTGTACACATTACACGTGTCTCTCGGAGCGCACTGTGTCTGTACACATTACACGTGTCTCTCGGAGCGCACTGTGTCTGTACACATTACACGTGTCTCTCGGAGCGTCGCACTGTGTCTGTACACATTACACGTGTCTCTCGGAGCGCACTGTGTCTGTACACATTACACGTGTCTCTCGGAGCGCACTGTGTCTGTACACATTACACGTGTCTCTCGGAGCGTCGCACTGTGTCTGTACACATTACACGTGTCTCTCGGAGCGCACTGTGTCTGTACACATTACACGTGTCTCTCGGAGCGTCGCACTGTGTCTGTACACATTACACGTGTCTCTCGGAGCGTCGCACTGTGTCTGTACACATTACACGTGTCTCTCGGAGCGTCGCACTGTGTCTGTACACATTACACGTGTCTCTCGGAGCGTCGCACTGTGTCTGTACACATTACACGTGTCTCTCGGAGCGTCGCACTGTGTCTGTACACATTACACGTGTCTCTCGGAGCGTCACACTGTGTCTGTACACATTACACGTGTCTCTCGGAGCGTCACACTGTGTCTGTACACATTACACGTGTCTCTCGGAGCGTCGCACTGTGTCTGTACACATTACACGTGTCTCTCGGAGCGTCGCACTGTGTCTGTACACATTACACGTGTCTCTCGGAGCGTCACTGTGTCTGTACACATTACACGTGTCTCTCGGAGCGCACTGTGTCTGTACACATTACACGTGTCTCTCGGAGCGCACTGTGTCTGTACACATTACACGTGTCTCTCGGAGCGTCGCACTGTGTCTGTACACATTACACGTGTCTCTCGGAGCGTCTCACTGTGTCTGTACACATTACACGTGTCTCTCGGAGCGCACTGTGTCTGTACACATTACACGTGTCTCTCGGAGCGCACTGTGTCTGTACACATTACACGTGTCTCTCGGAGCGTCACACTGTGTCTGTACACATTACACGTGTCTCTCGGAGCGTCGCACTGTGTCTGTACACATTACACGTGTCTCTCGGAGCGCACTGTGTCTGTACACATTACACGTGTCTCTCGGAGCGTCGCACTGTGTCGTACACATTACACGTGTCTCTCGGAGCGTCCACTGTGTCTGTACACATTACACGTGTCTCTCGGAGCGTCGCACTGTGTCTGTACACATTACACGTGTCTCTCGGAGCGTCGCACTGTGTCTGTACACATTACACGTGTCTCTCGGAGCGTCGCACTGTGTCTGTACACATTACACGTGTCTCTCGGAGCGCACTGTGTCTGTACACATTACACGTGTCTCTCGGAGCGTCGCACTGTGTCTGTACACATTACACGTGTCTCTCGGAGCGTCGCACTGTGTCTGTACACATTACACGTGTCTCTCGGAGCGTCGCACTGTGTCTGTACACATTACACGTGTCTCTCGGAGCGTCGCACTGTGTCTGTACACATTACACGTGTCTCTCGGAGCGTCGCACTGTGTCTGTACACATTACACGTGTCTCTCGGAGCGCACTGTGTCTGTACACATTACACGTGTCTCTCGGAGCGCACTGTGTCTGTACACATTACACGTGTCTCTCGGAGCGCACTGTGTCTGTACACATTACACGTGTCTCTCGGAGCGCACTGTGTCTGTACACATTACACGTGTCTCTCGGAGCGTCGCACTGTGTCTGTACACATTACACGTGTCTCTCGGAGCGCACTGTGTCTGTACACATTACACGTGTCTCTCGGAGCGCACTGTGTCTGTACACATTACACGTGTCTCTCGGAGCTTTGCACTGTGTCTGTACACATTACACGTGTCTCTCGGAGCGCACTGTGTCTGTACACATTACACGTGTCTCTCGGAGCGTCACTGTGTCTGTACACATTACACGTGTCTCTCGGAGCGTCGCACTGTGTCTGTACACATTACACGTGTCTCTCGGAGCGTCGCACTGTGTCTGTACACATTACACGTGTCTCTCGGAGCGCACTGTGTCTGTACACATTACACGTGTCTCTCGGAGCGTCGCACTGTGTCTGTACACATTACACGTGTCTCTCGGAGCGTCGCACTGTGTCTGTACACATTACACGTGTCTCTCGGAGTGTCGCACTGTGTCTGTACACATTACACGTGTCTCTCGGAGCGCACTGTGTCTGTACACATTACACGTGTCTCTCGGAGCGTCGCACTGTGTCTGTACACATTACACGTGTCTCTCGGAGCGTCGCACTGTGTCTGTACACATTACACGTGTCTCTCGGAGCGCACTGTGTCTGTACACATTACACGTGTCTCTCGGAGCGCACTGTGTCTGTACACATTACACGTGTCTCTCGGAGCGTCGCACTGTGTCTGTACACATTACACGTGTCTCTCGGAGCGTCACACTGTGTCTGTACACATTACACGTGTCTCTCGGAGCGTCGCACTGTGTCTGTACACATTACACGTGTCTCTCGGAGCGTCGCACTGTGTCTGTACACATTACACGTGTCTCTCGGAGCGTCGCACTGTGTCTGTACACATTACACGTGTCTCTCGGAGCGCACTGTGTCTGTACACATTACACGTGTCTCTCGGAGCGTCGCACTGTGTCTGTACACATTACACGTGTCTCTCGGAGCGCACTGTGTCTGTACACATTACACGTGTCTCTCGGAGCGTCGCACTGTGTCTGTACACATTACACGTGTCTCTCGGAGCGCACTGTGTCTGTACACATTACACGTGTCTCTCGGAGCGCACTGTGTCTGTACACATTACACGTGTCTCTCGGAGCGTCGCACTGTGTCTGTACACATTACACGTGTCTCTCGGAGCGCACTGTGTCTGTACACATTACACGTGTCTCTCGGAGCGTCGCACTGTGTCTGTACACATTACACGTGTCTCTCGGAGCGCACCGTGTCTGTACACATTACACGTGTCTCTCGGAGCGTCGCACTGTGTCTGTACACATTACACGTGTCTCTCGGAGCGTCGCACTGTGTCTGTACACATTACACGTGTCTCTCGGAGCGCACTGTGTCTGTACACATTACACGTGTCTCTCGGAGCGTCACTGTGTCTGTACACATTACACGTGTCTCTCGGAGCGTCGCACTGTGTCTGTACACATTACACGTGTCTCTCGGAGCGTCGCACTGTGTCTGTACACATTACACGTGTCTCTCGGAGCGTCGCACTGTGTCTGTACACATTACACGTGTCTCTCGGAGTGCACTGTGTCTGTACACATTACACGTGTCTCTCGGAGCGCACTGTGTCTGTACACATTACACGTGTCTCTCGGAGCGCACTGTGTCTGTACACATTACACGTGTCTCTCGGAGCGCACTGTGTCTGTACACATTACACGTGTCTCTCGGAGCGCACTGTGTCTGTACACATTACACGTGTCTCTCGGACCGTCGCACTGTGTCTGTACACATTACACGTGTCTCTCGGAGCGTCGCACTGTGTCTGTACACATTACACGTGTCTCTCGGCGCGCACTGTGTCTGTACACATTACACGTGTCTCTCGGAGCGTCGCACTGTGTCTGTACACATTACACGTGTCTCTCGGAGCGCACTGTGTCTGTACACATTACACGTGTCTCTCGGAGCGCACTGTGTCTGTACACATTACACGTGTCTCTCGGAGCGCACCGTGTCTGTACACATTACACGTGTCTCTCGGAGCGTCGCACTGTGTCTGTACACATTACACGTGTCTCTCGGAGCGCACTGTGTCTGTACACATTACACGTGTCTCTCGGAGCGCACTGTGTCTGTACACATTACACGTGTC
Organism: Squalus acanthias; assembly: GCA_030390025.1. Classification (NCBI taxonomy): domain Eukaryota; kingdom Metazoa; phylum Chordata; class Chondrichthyes; order Squaliformes; family Squalidae; genus Squalus; species Squalus acanthias. The sequence goes on from JASTWF010001004.1 coordinate 113,195, forward strand.
TCTCGGAGCGTCACACTGTGTCTGTACACATTACACGTGTCTCTCGGAGCGTCGCACTGTGTCTGTACACATTACACGTGTCTCTCGGAGCGCACTGTGTCTGTACACATTACACGTGTCTCTCGGAGCGTCGCACTGTGTCTGTACACATTACACGTGTCTCTCGGAGCGCACTGTGTCTGTACACATTACACGTGTCTCTCGGAGCGCACTGTGTCTGTACACATTACACGTGTCTCTCGGAGCGTCGCACTGTGTCTGTACACATTACACGTGTCTCTCGGAGCGCACCGTGTCTGTACACATTACACGTGTCTCTCGGAGCGTCACACTGTGTCTGTACACATTACACGTGTCTCTCGGAGCGCACCGTGTCTGTACACATTACACGTGTCTCTCGGAGCGTCACACTGTGTCTGTACACATTACACGTGTCTCTCGGAGCGTCACACTGTGTCTGTACACATTACACGTGTCTCTCGGAGCGTCGCACTGTGTCTGTACACATTACACGTGTCTCTCGGAGCGCACTGTGTCTGTACACATTACACGTGTCTCTCGGAGCGTCACACTGTGTCTGTACACATTACACGTGTCTCTCGAGCGCACTGTGTCTGTACACATTACACGTGTCTCTCGGAGCGCACTGTGTCTGTACACATTACACGTGTCTCTCGGAGCGCACTGTGTCTGTACACATTACACGTGTCTCTCGGAGCGTCGCACTGTGTCTGTACACATTACACGTGTCTCTCGGAGCGCACTGTGTCTGTACACATTACACGTGTCTCTCGGAGCGCACTGTGTCTGTACACATTACACGTGTCTCTCGGAGCGCACTGTGTCTGTACACATTACACGTGTCTCTCGGAGCGTCGCACTGTGTCTGTACACATTACACGTGTCTCTCGGAGCGCACTGTGTCTGTACACATTACACGTGTCTCTCGGAGCGTCGCACTGTGTCTGTACACATTACACGTGTCTCTCGGAGCGTCACACTGTGTCTGTACACATTACACGTGTCTCTCCGAGCGTCGCACTGTGTCTGTACACATTACACGTGTCTCTCGGAGCGTCACACTGTGTCTGTACACATTACACGTGTCTCTCGGAGCGCACTGTGTCTGTACACATTACACGTGTCTCTCGGAGCGTCGCACTGTGTCTGTACACATTACACGTGTCTCTCGGAGCGCACTGTGTCTGTACACATTACACGTGTCTCTCGGAGCGTCGCACTGTGTCTGTACACATTACACGTGTCTCTCGGAGCGCACTGTGTCTGTACACATTACACGTGTCTCTCGGAGCGCACTGTGTCTGTACACATTACACGTGTCTCTCGGAGCGTCGCACTGTGTCTGTACACATTACACGTGTCTCTCGCAGCGTCACACTGTGTCTGTACACATTACACGTGTCTCTCGGAGCGTCGCACTGTGTCTGTACACATTACACGTGTCTCTCGGAGCGTCGCACTGTGTCTGTACACATTACACGTGTCTCTCGGAGCGCACTGTGTCTGTACACATTACACGTGTCTCTCGGAGCGTCGCACTGTGTCTGTACACATTACACGTGTCTCTCGGAGCGTCGCACTGTGTCTGTACACATTACACGTGTCTCTCGGAGCGCACTGTGTCTGTACACATTACACGTGTCTCTCGGAGCGTCGCACTGTGTCTGTACACATTACACGTGTCTCTCGGAGCGTCGCACTGTGTCTGTACACATTACACGTGTCTCTCGGAGCGCACTGTGTCTGTACACATTACACGTGTCTCTCGGAGCGTCGCACTGTGTCTGTACACATTACACGTGTCTCTCGGAGCGTCGCACTGTGTCTGTACACATTACACGTGTCTCTCGGAGCGCACTGTGTCTGTACACATTACACGTGTCTCTCGGAGCGTCGCACTGTGTCTGTACACATTACACGTGTCTCTCGGAGCGCACTGTGTCTGTACACATTACACGTGTCTCTCGGAGCGCACTGTGTCTGTACACATTACACGTGTCTCTCGGAGCGCACTGTGTCTGTACACATTACACGTGTCTCTCGGAGCGCACTGTGTCTGTACACATTACACGTGTCTCTCGGAGCGCACTGTGTCTGTACACATTACACGTGTCTCTCGGAGCGTCGCACTGTGTCTGTACACATTACACGTGTCTCTCGGAGCGCACTGTGTCTGTACACATTACACGTGTCTCATTACACGTGTCTCTCGGAGCGTCGCACTGTGTCTGTACACATTACACGTGTCTCTCGGAGCGTCGCACTGTGTCTGTACACATTACACGTGTCTCTCGGAGCGCACTGTGTCTGTACACATTACACGTGTCTCTCGGAGCGTCGCACTGTGTCTGTACACATTACACGTGTCTCTCGGAGCGCACTGTGTCTGTACACATTACACGTGTCTCTCGGAGCGTCGCACTGTGTCTGTACACATTACACGTGTCTCTCGGAGCGCACTGTGTCTGTACACATTACACGTGTCTCTCGGAGCGTCACACTGTGTCTGTACACATTACACGTGTCTCTCGGAGCGTCACTGTGTCTGTACACATTACACGTGTCTCTCGGAGCGCACTGTGTCTGTACACATTACACGTGTCTCTCGGAGCGTCGCACTGTGTCTGTACACATTACACGTGTCTCTCGGAGCGTCGCACTGTGTCTGTACACATTACACGTGTCTCTCGGAGCGTCGCACTGTGTCTGTACACATTACACGTGTCTCTCGGAGCGTCGCACTGTGTCTGTACACATTACACGTGTCTCTCGGAGCGTCGCACTGTGTCTGTACACATTACACGTGTCTCTCGGAGCGTCGCACTGTCTCTGTACACATTACACGTGTCTCTCGGAGCGCCGCACTGTGTCTGTACACATTACACGTGTCTCTCGGAGCGCACTGTGTCTGTACACATTACACGTGTCTCTCCGAGCGTCGCACTGTGTCTGTACACATTACACGTGTCTCTCGGAGCGTCACACTGTGTCTGTACACATTACACGTGTCTCTCGGAGCGCACTGTGTCTGTACACATTACACGTGTCTCTCGGAGCGCACTGTGTCTGTACACATTACACGTGTCTCTCGGAGCGTCACACTGTGTCTGTACACATTACACGTGTCTCTCGGAGCGCACTGTGTCTGTACACATTACACGTGTCTCTCGGAGCGTCGCACTGTGTCTGTACACATTACACGTGTCTCTCGGAGCGTCGCACTGTGTCTGTACACATTACACGTGTCTCTCGGAGTGCACTGTGTCTGTACACATTACACGTGTCTCTCGGAGCGTCGCACTGTGTCTGTACACATTACACGTGTCTCTCGGAGCGTCGCACTGTGTCTGTACACATTACACGTGTCTCTCGGAGCGTCGCACTGTGTCTGTACACATTACACGTGTCTCTCGGAGCGCACTGTGTCTGTACACATTACACGTGTCTCTCGGAGCGTCGCACTGTGTCTGTACACATTACACGTGTCTCTCGGAGCGTCGCACTGTGTCTGTACACATTACACGTGTCTCTCGGAGCGCACTGTGTCTGTACACATTACACGTGTCTCTCGGAGCGTCGCACTGTGTCTGTACACATTACACGTGTCTCTCGGAGCGTCGCACTGTGTCTGTACACATTACACGTGTCTCTCGGAGCGTCACACTGTGTCTGTACACATTACACGTGTCTCTCGGAGCGTCGCACTGTGTCTGTACACATTACACGTGTCTCTCGGAGCGTCACTGTGTCTGTACACATTACACGTGTCTCTCGGAGCGTCACACTGTGTCTGTACACATTACACGTGTCTCTCGGAGCGTCGCACTGTGTCTGTACACATTACACGTGTCTCTCGGAGCGTCCACTGTGTCTGTACACATACACGTGTCTCTCGAGCGTCGCACTGTGTCTGTACACATTACACGTGTCTCTCGGAGCGCACTGTGTCTGTACACATTACACGTGTCTCTCGGAGCGCACTGTGTCTGTACACATTACACGTGTCTCTCGGAGCGCACTGTGTCCTGTACACATTACACGTGTCTCTCGGAGCGCACTGTGTCTGTACACATTACACGTGTCTCTCGGAGCGTCGCACTGTGTCTGTACACATTACACGTGTCTCTCGGAGCGCACTGTGTCTGTACACATTACACGTGTCTCTCGGAGCGTCGCACTGTGTCTGTACACATTACACGTGTCTCTCGGAGCGTCGCACTGTGTCTGTACACATTACACGTGTCTCTCGGAGCGTCACACTGTGTCTGTACACATTACACGTGTCTCTCGGAGCGCACTGTGTCTGTACACATTACACGTGTCTCTCGGAGCGTCGCACTGTGTCTGTACACATTACACGTGTCTCTCGGAGCGCACTGTGTCTGTACACATTACACGTGTCTCTCGGAGCGTCGCACTGTGTCTGTACACATTACACGTGTCTCTCGGAGCGTCGCACTGTGTCTGTACACATTACACGTGTCTCTCGGAGCGCACTGTGTCTGTACACATTACACGTGTCTCTCGGAGCGTCGCACTGTGTCTGTACACATTACACGTGTCTCTCGGAGCGCACTGTGTCTGTACACATTACACGTGTCTCTCGGAGCGTCGCACTGTGTCTGTACACATTACACGTGTCTCTCGGAGCGTCACACTGTGTCTGTACACATTACACGTGTCTCTCGGAGCGTCGCACTGTGTCTGTACACATTACACGTGTCTCTCGGAGCGTCGCACTGTGTCTGTACACATTACACGTGTCTCTCGGAGCGTCGCACTGTGTCTGTACACATTACACGTGTCTCTCGGAGCGTCACACTGTGTCTGTACACATTACACGTGTCTCTCGGAGCGTCGCACTGTGTCTGTACACATTACACGTGTCTCTCGGAGCGTCGCACTGTGTCTGTACACATTACACGTGTCTCTCGGAGCGCACTGTGTCTGTACACATTACACGTGTCTCTCGGAGCGTCGCACTGTGTCTGTACACATTACACGTGTCTCTCGGAGCGCACTGTGTCTGTACACATTACACGTGTCTCTCGGAGCGTCGCACTGTGTCTGTACACATTACACGTGTCTCTCGGAGCGCACTGTGTCTGTACACATTACACGTGTCTCTCGGAGTGTCGCACTGTGTCTGTACACATTACACGTGTCTCTCGGAGCGTCGCACTGTGTCTGTACACATTACACGTGTCTCTCGGAGCGCACTGTGTCTGTACACATTACACGTGTCTCTCGGAGCGTGCACTGTGTCTGTACACATTACACGTGTCTCTCCGGAGCGTCGCACTGTGTCTGTACACATTACACGTGTCTCTCGGAGCGTCACACTGTGTCTGTACACATTACACGTGTCTCTCGGAGGTCGCACTGTGTCTGTACACATTACACGTGTCTCTCGGAGGTCGCACTGTGTCTGTACACATTACACGTGTCTCTCGGACGCGCACTGTGTCTGTACACATTACACGTGTCTCTCGGAGCGCGCACTGTGTCTGTACACATTACACGTGTCTCTCGGAGGTCGCACTGTGTCTGTACACATTACACGTGTCTCTCGGAGCGTCGCACTGTGTCTGTACACCATTACACGTGTCTCTCGGAGCGTCGCACTGTGTCTGTACACATTACACGTGTCTCTCGGAGCGTCGCACTGTGTCTGTACACATTACACGTGTCTCTCGGAGCGCACTGTGTCTGTACACATTACACGTGTCTCTCGGAGCGTCGCACTGTGTCTGTACACATTACACGTGTCTCTCGGAGCGCACTGTGTCTGTACACATTACACGTGTCTCTCGGAGCGCACTGTGTCTGTACACATTACACGTGTCTCTCGGAGCGCACTGTGTCTGTACACATTACACGTGTCTCTCGGAGCGTCACTGTGTCTGTACACATTACACGTGTCTCTCGGAGCGCACTGTGTCTGTACACATTACACGTGTCTCTCGGAGCGTCGCACTGTGTCTGTACACATTACACGTGTCTCTCGGAGCGCGCACTGTGTCTGTACACATTACACGTGTCTCTCGGAGCGTCGCACTGTGTCTGTACACATTACACGTGTCTCTCGGAGCGCACTGTGTCTGTACACATTACACGTGTCTCTCGGAGCGTCGCACTGTGTCTGTACACATTACACGTGTCTCTCGGAGCGCACTGTGTCTGTACACATTACACGTGTCTCTCGGAGCGCACTGTGTCTGTACACATTACACGTGTCTCTCGGAGCGCACTGTGTCTGTACACATTACACGTGTCTCTCGGAGCGTCGCACTGTGTCTGTACACATTACACGTGTCTCTCGGAGCGCACTGTGTCTGTACACATTACACGTGTCTCTCGGAGCGTCGCACTGTGTCTGTACACATTACACGTGTCTCTCGGAGCGTCGCACTGTGTCTGTACACATTACACGTGTCTCTCGGAGCGTCGCACTGTGTCTGTACACATTACACGTGTCTCTCGGAGCGTCGCACTGTGTCTGTACACATTACACGTGTCTCTCGGAGCGTCGCACTGTGTCTGTACACATTACACGTGTCTCTCGGAGCGTCGCACTGTGTCTGTACACATTACACGTGTCTCTCGGAGCGTCGCACTGTGTCTGTACACATTACACGTGTCTCTCGGAGCGTCGCACTGTGTCTGTACACATTACACGTGTCTCTCGGAGCGTCGCACTGTGTCTGTACACATTACACGTGTCTCTCGGAGCGCACCGTGTCTGTACACATTACACGTGTCTCTCGGAGCGTCACACTGTGTCTGTACACATTACACGTGTCTCTCGGAGCGCACTGTGTCTGTACACATTACACGTGTCTCTCGGAGCGCACTGTGTCTGTACACATTACACGTGTCTCTCGGAGCGTCGCACTGTGTCTGTACACATTACACGTGTCTCTCGGAGCGCACTGTGTCTGTACACATTACACGTGTCTCTCGGAGCGTCGCACTGTGTCTGTACACATTACACGTGTCTCTCGGAGCGCACTGTGTCTGTACACATTACACGTGTCTCTCGGAGCGCACTGTGTCTGTACACATTACACGTGTCTCTCGGAGCGCACTGTGTCTGTACACATTACACGTGTCTCTCGGAGCGTCGCACTGTGTCTGTACACATTACACGTGTCTCTCGGAGCGTCACACTGTGTCTGTACACATTACACGTGTCTCTCGGAGCGCACTGTGTCTGTACACATTACACGTGTCTCTCGGAGCGTCGCACTGTGTCTGTACACATTACACGTGTCTCTCCGAGCGCACTGTGTCTGTACACATTACACGTGTCTCTCGGAGCGCACTGTGTCTGTACACATTACACGTGTCTCTCGGAGCGTCGCACTGTGTCTGTACACATTACACGTGTCTCTCGGAGCGTCGCACTGTGTCTGTACACATTACACGTGTCTCTCGGAGCGTCGCACTGTGTCTGTACACATTACACGTGTCTCTCGGAGCGTCGCACTGTGTCTGTACACATTACACGTGTCTCTCGGAGCGTCGCACTGTGTCTGTACACATTACACGTGTCTCTCGGAGCGTCGCACTGTGTCTGTACACATTACACGTGTCTCTCGGAGCGTCGCACTGTGTCTGTACACATTACACGTGTCTCTCCGAGCGTCGCACTGTGTCTGTACACATTACACGTGTCTCTCGGAGCGTCGCACTGTGTCTGTACACATTACACGTGTCTCTCGGAGCGCACTGTGTCTGTACACATTACACGTGTCTCTCGGAGCGCACTGTGTCTGTACACATTACACGTGTCTCTCGGAGCGCAGTGTGTCTGTACACATTACACGTGTCTCTCGGAGCGTCGCACTGTGTCTGTACACATTACACGTGTCTCTCGGAGCGTCGCACTGTGTCTGTACACATTACACGTGTCTCTCGGAGCGTCGCACTGTGTCTGTACACATTACACGTGTCTCTCGGAGCGTCGCACTGTGTCTGTACACATTACACGTGTCTCTCGGAGCGTCGCACTGTGTCTGTACACATTACACGTGTCTCTCGGAGCGTCGCACTGTGTCTGTACACATTACACGTGTCTCTCGGAGCGCACTGTGTCTGTACACATTACACGTGTCTCTCGGAGCGCACTGTGTCTGTACACATTACACGTGTCTTCGGAGCGTCGCACTGTGTCTGTACACATTACACGTGTCTCTCGCAGCGTCACACTGTGTCTGTACACATTACACGTGTCTCTCGGAGCGCACTGTGTCTGTACACATTACACGTGTCTTTCGGAGCGTCGCACTGTGTCTGTACACATTACACGTGTCTCTCGCAGCGTCACACTGTGTCTGTACACATTACACGTGTCTCTCGCAGCGTCGCACTGTGTCTGTACACATTACACGTGTCTCTCGGAGCGCACTGTGTCTGTACACATTACACGTGTCTCTCGGAGCGCACTGTGTCTGTACACATTACACGTGTCTCTCGGAGCGTCGCACTGTGTCTGTACACATTACACGTGTCTCTCGGAGCGCACTGTGTCTGTACACATTACACGTGTCTCTCGGAGCGCACTGTGTCTGTACACATTACACGTGTCTCTCGGAGCGTCGCACTGTGTCTGTACACATTACACGTGTCTCTCGGAGCGTCGCACTGTGTCTGTACACATTACACGTGTCTCTCGGAGCGCACTGTGTCTGTACACATTACACGTGTCTCTCGGAGCGCACTGTGTCTGTACACATTACACGTGTCTCTCGGAGCGTCCACTGTGTCTGTACACATTACACGTGTCTCTCGGAGCGTCACACTGTGTCTGACACATTACACGTGTCTCTCGGAGCGTCGCACTGTGTCTGTACACATTACACGTGTCTCTCGGAGCGCACTGTGTCTGTACACATTTACACGTGTCTCTCGGAGCGTCCACTGTGTCTGAACACATTACACGTGTCTCTCGCGCGCACTGTGTCATGTACACATTACCGTGTCTCTCTCGGACGCGCACTGTGTCTGACACATTACACGTGTCTCTCGAGCGCACTGTGTCTGTACACATTACACGTGTCTCTCGGAGCGTCGCACTGTGTCTGTTACACATTTACACGTGTCTCTCGAGCGCACTGTGTCTGTACACATTACACGTGTCTCTCGGAGCGCACTGTGTCTGTACACATTACACGTGTCTCTCGGAGCGTCACTGTGTCTGTACACATTACACGTGTCTCTCGGAGCGGCACTGTGTCTGTACACATTACACGTGTCTCTCGGAGCGTCGCACTGTGTCTGTACACATTACACGTGTCTCTCGGAGCGTCGCACTGTGTCTGTACACTTACACGTGTCTCTCGGAGCGTCGCCACTGTGTCTGTACACATTACACGTGTCTCTCGAGCGTCGCACTGTGTCTGTACACATTACACGTGTCTCTCGGAGCGTGCACTGTGTCTGTACACATTACACGTGTCTCTCGGAGCGTCACTGTGTCTGTACACATTACACGTGTCTCTCGGAGCGTCGCACTGTGTCTGTACACATTACACGTGTCTCTCGGAGCGTCGCACTGTGTCTGTACACATTACACGTGTCTCTCGGAGCGTCGCACTGTGTCTGTACACATTACACGTGTCTCTCGGAGCGCACTGTGTCTGTACACATTACACGTGTCTCTCTGAGCGCACTGTGTCTGTACACATTACACGTGTCTCTCGGAGCGCACTGTGTCTGTACACATTACACGTGTCTCTCGGACCGTCGCACTGTGTCTGTACACATTACACGTGTCTCTCGGAGCGCACTGTGTCTGTACACATTACACGTGTCTCTCGGAGCGCACTGTGTCTGTACACATTACACGTGTCTCTCGGAGCGTCGCACTGTGTCTGTACACATTACACGTGTCTCTCGGAGCGCACTGTGTCTGTACACATTACACGTGTCTCTCGGAGCGCACTGTGTCTGTACACATTACACGTGTCTCTCGGAGCGCACTGTGTCTGTACACATTACACGTGTCTCTCGGAGCGCACTGTGTCTGTACACATTACACGTGTCTCTCGGAGCGTCGCACTGTGTCTGTACACATTACACGTGTCTCTCGCAGCGTCACACTGTGTCTGTACACATTACACGTGTCTCTCGGAGCGTCGCACTGTGTCTGTACACATTACACGTGTCTCTCGGAGCGTCGCACTGTGTCTGTACACATTACACGTGTCTCTCGGAGCGCACTGTGTCTGTACACATTACACGTGTCTCTCGGAGCGTCGCACTGTGTCTGTACACATTACACGTGTCTCTCGGAGCGTCGCACTGTGTCTGTACACATTACACGTGTCTCTCGGAGCGCACTGTGTCTGTACACATTACACGTGTCTCTCGGAGCGTCGCACTGTGTCTGTACACATTACACGTGTCTCTCGGAGCGTCGCACTGTGTCTGTACACATTACACGTGTCTCTCGGAGCGTCGCACTGTGTCTGTACACATTTCACGTGTCTCTCGGAGCGTCGCACTGTGTCTGTACACATTACACGTGTCTCTCGGAGCGCACTGGGGTCTGTACACATACACGTGTCTCTCGGAGCGTCGCACTGTGTCTGTACACATTACACGTGTCCTCTCGGGCGTCGCACTGGGCTCTGTACACATTACAACGTGTCTCTCGGATCGTCGCACTGTGTCTGTACACATACACGTGTCTCTCGGAGCCGCACAGTGTCCTGTACACATTACACGTGTCTCTCGAGCGCCGCACTGTGCTCTGTACACATTCACGTGTCTCTCGGAGCGCCAATGTGCTCTGTACACATTTCCACGTGTCTCTCGGAGCGCCCCTGTGTCTGTACACATTCCAGCTGTCCTCTCTGAGCGCACTGTGTCTGTACACAATTACACGTGTCTCTCCGGAGCGAGTCGCACTGTGTCAGTACCATACACGTGTCTCTCGGAGCGCACACTGTGTCTGTACACATTACACGTGTCTCTCGGTGCGGCACTGTGTCTGTACACAATTACACGTGTCTCTCGGAGCGACGCACAGTGTCTGTACACATTACACGTGTCTCTCGGAGCGTCACTGTGTCTGTACACATTACACGTGTCTCTCGGAGCGCACTGTGTCTGTACACATTACACGTGTCTCTCGGAGCGGCACTGTGTCTGTACACATTACACGTGTCTCTCGAGGCGCACGAGTCTGTTACTCAGTTACACGTGTCTCTCGAGCGTCGCACTGTGTCTGGACACATTACACGTGTCTCTCGGAGGTCGCACTGTGTCTGTACACATTACACGAGTGTCTCTCGGAGCCGCACTGGTCAGTACACATTACACGTGTCTCTCGGAGCGGGTCGCACTGTGTCTGTACACATTACACGTGTCTCTCGGAGCGCACTGTGTCTGTACACATTACACGTGTCTCTCGGAGCGTCGCACTGTGTCTGTACACATTACACGTGTCTCTCGGAGCGCGCACTGTGTCTGTACACATACACGTGTCTCTCGGAGCGTCGCACTGTGTCTGTACACATTACACGTGTCTCTCGGGAGTCGCACTGTTTCTGTACACATTACACGTGTCTCACGGAGGTCGCACTGTGGCCGGTACACATTACACGTGTCTCTCGGGAGCGTCGCACTGTGTCTGTACACATTACACGTGTTCCCCTCGGAGCGTCAGCACTGTGTCTGTACACATTACACGTGTCCTCTCGGAGCGTCGCTCTGTGTCTGTACACATTACACGTGTCTCTCGAGGCGTCAGCACTGTGTCTGTACACATTACCGTGTCTCTCGGAGCGTCGCACTGTGTCTGTACACATTACACGTGTCTCTCGGGCAGTCGCACTGTGTCTGTACACATTACACGTGTCTCTCGGTAGCGCACTGTGTCCTTACACATTACTACGTGCTCTCACGGAGCCCTGTCACACTGTCCGTCCTCGTACACATTACCGTGTCTCTCGGAGCGCACTGTGTCTGTACACATTACACGTGTCTCTCGGAGCGCACTGTGTCTGTACACATTACACGTGTCTCTCGGAGCGTCACACTGTGTCTGTACACATTACACGTGTCTCTCGGAGCGCACTGTGTCTGTACACATTACACGTGTCTCTCGGAGCGTCGCACTGTGTCTGTACACATTACACGTGTCTCTCGGAGCGTCGCACTGTGTCTGTACACATTACACGTGTCTCTCGGAGCGTCGCACTGTGTCTGTACACATTACACGTGTCTCTCGGAGCGTCGCACTGTGTCTGTACACATTACACGTGTCTCTCGGAGCGCACCGTGTCTGTACACATTACACGTGTCTCTCGGAGCGTCGCACTGTGTCTGTACACATTACACGTGTCTCTCGGAGCGTCGCACTGTGTCTGTACACATTACACGTGTCTCTCGGAGCGTCGCACTGTGTCTGTACACATTACACGTGTCTCTCGGAGCGCACTGTGTCTGTACACATTACACGTGTCTCTCGAGCGTCGCACTGTGTCTGTACACATTACACGTGTCTCTCGGAGCGCACTGTGTCTGTACACATTACACGTGTCTCTCGGAGCGTCGCACTGTGTCTGTACACATTACCAGTGTCCCTCGGAGCGTCGCACTGTGTCTGTACACATTACACGTGTCTCTCGGAGGGGCGGCACTGTGTCTGTACACATTACACGTGTCTCTCGGAGCGTCGCACTGTGTCTGTACACATTACAACGTGTCTCTCGAGCGTCGCACTGTGTCTGTACACATTACACGGGTCTCTCGGAGCGGCACGGTGTCTGTACACATTACACGTGTCTCTCGGAGCGTCGCACTGTGTCTGTACACATTACACGTGTCTCTCGGAGCGTCGCACTGTGTCTGTACACATTACACGTCGCTCGGAGCGCCACTGTGTCTGTACACATTACACGTGTCTCTCGGAGCGTCGCACTGTGTCTGTACACATTACACGTGTCTCTCGGAGCGTCACTGTGTCTGTAACACATTACACGTGTCTCTCTCGGAGCGTCGCACGGTGTCTGTACACATTACACGGGTCTCTCGGAGCGTCGCACTGTCGTCTGTACACATTACACGTGTCTCTCGGAGCGTCGCACGTGTCCTGTACACATTACACGTGTCTCTCGGAGCGCACTGTGTCTGTACACATTACACGTGTCTCCTCGAGCGTCGCACTGTGTCTGTACACATTACACGTGTCTCTCCGAGCGTCGCACTGTGTCTGTACACATTACACGTGTCTCTCGGAGCGCACTGTGTCTGTACACATTACACGTGTCTCTCGGAGCGTCGCACTGTGTCTGTACACATTACACGTGTCTCTCGGAGCGTCGCACTGTGTCTGTACACATTACACGTGTCTCTCGGAGCGTCGCACTGTGTCTGTACACATTACACGTGTCTCTCGGAGCGTCGCACTGTGTCTGTACACATTACACGTGTCTCTCGGAGCGTCACACTGTGTCTGTACACATTACACGTGTCTCTCGGAGCGCACTGTGTCTGTACACATTACACGTGTCTCTCGGAGCGCACTGTGTCTGTACACATTACACGTGTCTCTCGGAGCGTCACACTGTGTCTGTACACATTACACGTGTCTCTCGGAGCGTCGCACTGTGTCTGTACACATTACACGTGTCTCTCGGAGCGTCGCACTGTGTCTGTACACATTACACGTGTCTCTCGGAGCGCACTGTGTCTGTACACATTACACGTGTCTCTCGGAGCGCACTGTGTCTGTACACATTACACGTGTCTCTCGGAGCGTCACACTGTGTCTGTACACATTACACGTGTCTCTCGGAGCGTCGCACTGTGTCTGTACACATTACACGTGTCTCTCGGAGCGTCGCACTGTGTCTGTACACATTACACGTGTCTCTCGGAGCGCACTGTGTCTGTACACATTACACGTGTCTCTCGGAGCGCACTGTGTCTGTACACATTACACGTGTCTCTCGGAGCGTCGCACTGTGTCTGTACACATTACACGTGTCTCTCGGAGCGTCGCACTGTGTCTGTACACATTACACGTGTCTCTCGGAGCGTCGCACTGTGTCTGTACACATTACACGTGTCTTTCTCAGTGCTGTATAACTCAAGAGGTTTCTTATCGATTCAGGTGCCTTTTGGTGAGAGTGGTTTAGTGAGAGTGGCTTGCTTTATCGCTTGAGATGTGGCCCCTCTTCAGACATCACTGTCGCTGCTTTTTCCGTGCTGTTGTCTGTGACTTGCCGATGTAGATAAATCTGTTCCCTCTTGAACCGTCAGCGGAACATTTCAAACGGAAGATTGTTGATGTCTCGGTCATAACACCTGTGACATAAAAGGTTTCCTGTGGTTTCAATGTAATTCGGTACCTGCTCATCTTCCGTTCCCTTTTTCCATGTGAAGCAGCTGCGGGGGGATCGGGGGGACCAGTACACATGGATCATTTCACAACACATTCATTCTGAGCTACCACACAGAAATACAAGAGTTCATCTTCTTGTTTTTGAACCGATTATGTCTGGGCTTCCTGATGTATTGCACCATTGGCACCTTGCTCTGTGTTTTCTGTTTTGGTGCAATCATCTTACATGTAAATAAATCTGATCACTGCTTCGGCCCTAGCTGGAGTATTGTTTACGATTCTGGGCACCACACTTTAGGAAGGATGTCAAGGCGTTAGAGAGGGTACATAAGAACATAAGAAATAGGAGCAGGAGTCGGCCATTTGGCCCTTCGAGCCTGCTCCGCCATTCAATAAGATCATGGCTGACCTTCTACCTCATCTCCACTTTCCTGCACTATCCCCATATCCCTTGATTCCCTTAATATTCAAAAATCTATCGATCTCTGTCTTGAATATACTCAACGTCTGAGCCTCCACAGCCCTCTGGGGTAGAGAATTCCAAAGATTCACCACCCTCTGAGTGAAGAAATTTCTCCTCATCTCAGTCCTAAATGGCCGACCCCTTATTCTGAGACTCTGACCCCTGGTTCTAGACGCCCCAGCCAGGGGAAACATCCTCCCTGCATCTACCCTGTCAAGCACTGTCAGAATTTTGTATATTTCAATGAGATCATCTCTCATTCTTCTAAACTCCAGAGAATATAGGCCTAGTTTACTCAATCTCTCCTCATAGGACAATCCCCCCATCCCAGGAACCAGTCTGGTGAACCTTCGTTACACTCCCTCTATGGCAAGTATATCCTTCCTTCGGTCAGGAGACCAAAACTGTACACCATACACCAGGTGTGGTCTCACCAGGGCCCTATATAATTGCAGTAAGACGTCTTTACTCTTATACTCAAATCCTCTTGTAATAAAGGCCAACATACCATTTGCTTTCCTAATTGCTTGCTGTACCTGCATGTTAACTTTCAGTGATTCGTGTACAAGGACACCCAGGTCCCTCTGAACACCAACATTTCCCAATCTCTCACCATTTAAAAAATACTCTGCTTTTCTATTTTTCCTACCAAAGTGGATAACTTCTCATTTCTCCACATTTTCTTCCATTTGCCATGTTCTTGCCCACTCACTTAGCCTGTCTGTATACCCTTGAAGCCTCCTTGCATCCTCCTCACAACTTACATTCCCACCCAGCTTTGTATCATCAGCAAACTTGGATATATTACATTTGGTCCCCTCATCCAAATCATTGATGTAGATTGTGAATAGCTGAGGCCCAAGCACTGATCCTTGCGGTACCCCACTAGTTACAGCCTGCCAGCCCGAAAATGACTCGTTTATTCCTACTCACTGCTTTCTGTCCGTTAATAATCCTCAATCCATGCTGGTATATTACCCCCAATCCCATGAGCCCTAATTTTGTGGTACCTTATCGAATGCCTTCTGAAAATCCAAATACACCACATCCACTGGCTCCCCCTTATCTATTCTGCTAGTTACAACCTCAAAAACTCTAACAGATTTGTCAAACACGATTTCCCTTTCATAAATCCGTGTTGACTCTGCCCAATCCTATTATTATTTTCTAAGTGCCCTGTTACCACGTCCTTAATAATAGATTCTAGCATTTTCCCTACTACTGACGTCAGGCTAACTAGTCTGTAGTTCCCCTGTTTTCTCTCTCCCTCCTTTCTTAAATAGTGGGGTTCCATTTGCTACTTTCTAATCCACAGGAACCGTTCTAGAATCTATGGAATTTTGGAAGATGACAACCAATGCATCCACTATCTCTGTAGCCAACTCTTTCAAAACCCTAGGATGCAGGCCATCAGGTCCAGGGGATTTATCGACTTTCAGTCCCATTAATTTCCCCGGTACTATTTTTTTACTAATACTAATTTCTTTCAGTTCCTTATTCTCGCTCGACCCTTGGTTCTCCACTATTTCCGGGTGGTTTTTTGCGTCTTCTTCCGTGAAGACAGACACAAAGTATTTGTTTTATTTCTCTGCCAATTCCTTATTCCCCATTATAATTTCTCCTGTCTCAGCCTGTAAGGGACCCACATTTACTTTCACTAATCTTTTCCTCTTTACATACCTATAGAAGCTTTTACAGTCTGTTTTTATGTCTCTCGCTAGTTTACTCTCATATTCTATTTTCCCTTTCTTTATCAATTTCTTGGTCCTCCTTTGCTGAATTCTAAAATACTCCCAATCCTCAGGCTTACTACACTTTCTGGCAACATTATAAGCCTCTTCCTTTGATCTAATACTATCTTTAACTTCTCTTGTTAGCCACGGTTGGACCACATTTCCTGTGGGGTTTTTGTGCCTTAAAGGAATGTCTATTTGTTGTAAATTATGTATTAATTCTTTAAATGCTAGCCATTGCTTGTCTACCATCATACCTTTTAATGTAGTTTCCCAATCTACCTTAGCCAACTCTCCCCTCATACCTACGTAGTTTGCTTTGTTTAGATTTAAGACCCTAGTTTCAGATTTAATTAAATCACTTTCAAACTCAATATAAAATTCTATCATATTATGGTCACTCTTCCCTAAAGGCCCCTTTGTTACAAGGTTATTAATTAACCCTTTCTCATTGCACAATACTAGATCTAAAATAGCCTGTTCCCTAGTTGGCTCCTCAACATACTGATCTAGAAAACTATCTTGTATACATTCCATGAATTCGTCCTCCACACTATTACTGCAAATTTGGTTTGCCCAGTCTATATGTAGATTAAAGTTCCCCCATGATTACTGTATTACCCTTGTTACATGTGCCTCTAATTTCCTGATTTATATTCTGCCCTACATTACAACTACTGTTTGGGGGCCTATGAACAACTCCCACCAATGTTTTCTGCCCCATGCTGTTTCTTAGCTCCATCCAAACTGATTCTACTTCTTGATTTTCAGAGCTAAGATCCTTTCTCTCTACTGTCTTTATCCCATCCTTTATTATCAGGGCTACCCCTCCTCCTTTTCCATTTTGCCTATCTCTTCCAAAAGTTATGTATCCTGGAATATTTAGTTCCAAAACTTGGCCACTTTGCAACCACGTCTCCGTTATGGCTATTAGATCAAACCTGTTCATTTCTATCTGCGCTATTAATTCATCTATTTTGTTGCGAATGCTTCGCGCATTCAGATATAGTGCTTTTAGCTCTGGCTCATTTCTATTTTTCCCTGATGTCACCTTAGTCACTGATGCCTTATTACCGGCATATCCCTCACTCTACCATTACCATCAAGCCAGGGGACCAACCCTGGTTCAATAAGGAGTGTAGAAGAGCATGCCAGGAGCAGCACCAGGCGTACCTAAAAATGAGGTGCCAACCTGGGGAAGCTGCAACACAGGACTACATACATGCTAAACAGCGGAAGCAGCATGCTATAGACAGAGCTAAGCGATCCCACATTCAATGGATCAGATCAAAGCTCTGCAGTCCTGCCACATCCAGTCGTGAATGGTGGTGGACCATTAAACAACTAACAGGAGGAGGAGGCTCCATGAATCGCCCCATCCTCAATGATGGTGGAGCCCAGCACGTGAGTGCAAAAGACAAGGCTGAAGCATTTGCAACCATCTTCAGCCAGAAGTGCAGAGTGGATGATCCATATCGGCCTCCTCCCGAGGTCCCCACCATCACAGAAGCCAGTCTTCAGCTAATTCGATTCACTCCATGTGATATCAAGAAACGGCTGAGCGCACTGGATACAGCAAAGGCTGTGGGCCCCGACAACATCCCGGCTATCGTGCTGAAGACTTGTGCTCCAGAACTAGCCGCGCCTCTAGCCAAGCTGTTCCAGTACAGCTACAACACTGGCATCTATCTGACAATGTGGAAAACTGCCCAGGTATGTCCTGTCCACAAAAAGCAGGACAAATCCAATCCGGCCAATTACCTGCCCCATCAGTCTACTCTCAATCATCAGCAAAGTGATGGAAGGGGTCATCGACAGTGCTATCAAGCGGCACTTACTCACCAATAACCTGCTCACTGATGCCCAGTTTGGGTTCTGCCAGGACCACTCTGCTCCCGACCACATTACAGCCTTGGTCCAAACATAAGAAATAGGAGCAGGAGTCAGCCATTCGGCCCTTCGAGCCTGCTCCGCCATTCAATGAGATCAAGGCTGATCTTCTGCCTCAGCTCCATTCACCAGCCCTATCGCCATATCCCTTGATGCCTTTACTAGTCAGAAACCTATCGACTTCTGTTTTGAATATACCCAATGACTGAGCCTCCACAGCCCTCGGGGGTAGAGAATTCCAAAGATTCACCACCCTCTGTGTGAAGAAATTTCTTCTCATCTCAGTCCTGAATGGCCTACCCTTTATCCTGAGGCTGTGGCCCCTGGTTCTCGACTTCCCAGCCAAGGGAAACATTCTCCCAGCATCCATCCTATCAAGCCCTGTAATAATTTTGTTTGCTTCAATGAGATCCCTCTCATTCTTCTGAATTCAAGAGAATACAGGCCTAGTTTACTCAATCTCTTCTCATACGACAGTCCCGCCATCCCAGGAATCAATCTCGTGAACCTTCGTTGCTGTGTTATTGCCCTTCCCAATATGGCGACCAGTGCGTCCCGTACTGGAAGTCACTGGAAGCGTGGCAAGCATCATTTTTTTCTTCAATTTCACGGCCTAAATGTTCTTAGATGCCTACAGCATGATTTGTAGGCCACTGAGCCTCAGCTGTCCCTTGTGACTGCACTGCTTGTCTTCTGTTATTTTTTAATTTGATCCAAAACAAAAAACAACTTCCGCTTTACAGAACATCACAGCACAGAAACAGGCCCTTCGGCCCATCAAGTCTGTGTTGGTGTTTTTCTCCATATGAGACACCTATTCTAATCCAACTATCTTGCTCACTCCTTATACCCTTTAATATTCCTCTTTTTCAAGCAACTGTTTAATTCCCTTTTAAAAGAATTTATGGACACTACTTCAATATGGTTTATGACCAGGAGTTACACACCCTAATCACATTCTGTATAAAGATTTTTTTTAAACCCCAATTTTAACTCTTTTCGTGATTATCTTAAATTTGTGCCTTCAATGGAATGTTGGCTTTTATTGCTAGGGGGATAGAATATAAAAACAGGGAGGTATTGCTGCAGTTGTATAGGGTATTGGTGAGACCGCACCTGGAGTACTGCATACAGTTTTGGTGTCCATACTGAAGAAAAGACATACTTGCTCTCGAGGCAGTACAAAGAAGGTTCACTCGGTTAATTCCGGGGATGAGGGGGTGGACATACGAGGAGAGGTTGAGTAGATTGGGACTCTACTCATTGGAGTTCAGAAGAATGAGAGGCGATCTTATTGAAACATATAAGATTGTGAAGGGGCTTGATCGGGTGGACGCGGTGAGGATGTTCCCAATGATGGGTGAAACTAGAACTAGGGGACATAATCTTAGAATAAGGGGCTCCTCTTTCAAAACTGAGATGAGGAGAAACTTTTTCACTCAGAGGGTAGTGGGTCTGTGGAATTTGCTACCCCAGGAAGCTGTGGAAGCTACTTCATTAAATAAATTTAAAACAGAAATAGACCGTTTCCTAGAAGTAAAGGGAATCAGGGGTTACGGGGAGTGGGCTGGAAATTGTACATGAGTTTGAGTTCGGATCGGTCAAGGCCCTGTGGGTGGCGGAGCGGGCCCAGGGGCCGAGTGGCCTGGTCCTGCTCCTGCTTCTTGTGTTCTTTAGAGTTGAGGTTGGATCAGATCAGCCATGATCTCATTGAATGGCGGAGCAGGCTCGAGGGGCCGATTGGTCTACTCCTGCTCCTATTTCTTATGTTCTTATGTTCCTCTATGGCAAGTATATCCTTCCTTAGGTAAGGAGACCAAAATTGTACACAGTACTCCAGGTGTGGTCTCACCAAGGCCCTATATAATTGGAGTAAGACTTCTTTACTCCTGTACTCAAATCCTCTTGTAATGAAGGCCAGCATACCATTTTCCTTCCTAATGGCTTGCTGCACCTGCATATTCACTTTCAGTGACTCATGTACAAGGACACCCAGGTCCCTTTGAGCATCTGCATTCCCCAATCTTTCACCATTTAGGAAATACACTGCCTTTCTGTTTTTTCTACCAAAGTGGATAACCTCACATTTATCCACATTATATTCCATCTGCCATGTTCTCGCCCACTCACTGTGCCTGTCGAGATCCCCTTGAAGCCTCTTCACATCCTCTTCGCAACTGACACTGCCACCTAGCTTTGTGTTATCAGCAATTTGGAAATGTTACATTTAGTCCCCTCATCCAAATCATTGATATAGATTGTGAATAGCTGGGGCCCAAGCACCGATCCTTGCGGTACCCCACTAGTCACAGCCTGCCATCCTGAAAAAGACCCGTTTATCCCTACTCTTTGTTTTCTGTCTGTTAACCAATTCTCAATCCATGCTAGTATATTACCCCCAATTCCATGTGCCCTAATTTTGTTCACCAACCTCTTGTGTGGGACCTTATCGAAAGCCTTCTGAAATCCAGATACACCACATCTACCAGTTCCCCTTTGTCTACTCCACTAGTTACATCCTCAAAGAACTCCAATAGGTTTGTCAAACAGGATTTCCCTTTCATAAATCCATGTTGACTCTGCCCAATCTTACTATTAGTTTCTAAGTGCCCAGTTATTGCATCCTTTATAATAGATTCCAGCATTTTCCCAACTACTGATGTGAGGCTAACGGGTCTGCAGTTCCCTGTTTTCTCTCTCCCTCCTTTCTTAAATAGCAGGGTTACATTTGCTATCCTCCAATCTGCAGGAACCGTTCCAGAATCTATAGAATTTTGGAAGATGACAACCAATGTATCCACTATCCCAATGGCCACCTCTTTCAAAACCCTAGGATGTAGGTCATCCGGTCCTTGGGATTTATTGACTTTTAGTGCCATTAATTTTGCTAGTACTGTTTTTTTACTAATAATTTCTTTAAGTTCCTCATTCTCATCACACCCTTGGTTTTCTCGTATTTCTGGGAGATTTTTTGTGTCTTCCTCCGTGAAGACAGAAACAAAGTATTTATTTAATTTCTCTGCCATTTCCTCATTCCCCATTATAAATTCTCCCGTCTCTGACTGTAAAGGACCTATATTTACCTTCGCCAGTCTTTTCCTTTTCACATACCTATAGAAGCTTTTACAATCCGTTTTTATATTCGCTAGTTTGTGCTCATATTCCATTTTCCCTTTCTTTATCAATTTCTTGGTCCCCCTTTGCTGATTTCTAAAAAGATCCCAATCCTCAGGCTGACCGCTTTTTCTGGCAACTTTATAAGCTTCCTCCTTTGACTTAATACGAGCTTTAATTTCTTTTGTTAGCCATGGTTGGATCACTTTTCCTTTTGGGTTTTTATGCCGTAGAGGAATATATGTTTGTTGCAAATTATGCATTATTTCCTTGAATGTTAGCCATTGTATGTCCACCTTCATACCTTTTAGTGTAGTCTCCCAATCTACCATGGCCAACTTGTCCCTCATACCCTTGTAGTTTCCTCTGTTTAGATTGAAGACCTTAGTTTCAGATTGGATTACATCACTCTCAAACTTAGTGTAAAATTCAATCATATTATGGTCACTTGTCCCTAAAGGCCCCTTTACCACAAGATTATTGATTAGCCCTTTCTCATTACACAGTACCAGATCCAGAATAGCCTGTTCCCTGGTTGGTTCCTCCACATACTGATCCAGGAAACCATCTCGCATGCATTCCAAGAATTCGTCCTCCACACCTTTAGTGGTAATTTGATTTGCCCAGTCAATATGTAGATTAAAGTCCCCCATGATTACCGTATTGCCCTTGTTACATGCACTTCTAATCTCTTGATTGATACTGTGCCCTACATTACCATTACTGTTTGGTGGCCTATACACAACTCCCACCAATGTTTTCCGCCCTTTGCTGTTCCTTGGCTCCACCCAAACTGATTCCAGTTCTACATCACGATCTGCCAAGCCAAGATCTTTTATCTCTACCGTACCAATCTCATCCCTTATTAACAGCGCTACGCCACCTCCTTTTCCTTTTTGTCTGTCCTTCCTAAATGTTGAGTACCCTGGAACATTCAGTTCCCAGCTTTGGTTACCCTGCAACCATGTCTCTGTAATGGCAATTACATCATACCCATTTACTTCTATTAGTGCCATTAATTCATCCACCTTGTTGCGAATGCTACGTGCATTTAGATAAAGTGCCTTCAACTTTGCCTGTTTAATATTTTTCTGCACTTTGACCCTCTTTACTGTTGGCCTTTGTTTCTGCTCCCTACTAGTATTGCTGACTACTTTTCTAACTTGCACTTCCAGCTTTGTTTCTCTCCGTTCTGGGCCCACACTTAGGTTCCCAGGCCCCTGACAAATTAGTATAAATCCTTCCCAACAGCACTAGCAAACCCCCACTGCGAGAATGTTGGTCCCGTTTCTACCAAGGTGTAACCCGTCCAGCTTGTACAGGTCCCACCTTCCCCAGAATCGGTCCCAATGCCTCAGGAATTTAAATCCCTCCCTCCTACACCATCTCTCCAGCCACACATTCATCTGGTCTATTCTCCTATTTCTGCAAAAGAGGATAAAAGAGCTGAATTCCAGAGGTGAGGTGAGAGTGACAGCCCTTGACATCAAGGCAGCATTTGACCGAGTGTGGCACTAAGGAGCCCTAGTAAAGCTGAAGTCAATGGGAATCGGGGGAAAACTCTCCACTGGCTGGCATCATACCTAGCACAAAGGAAGATGGTTGTGGTGGTTGGAGGTCAATCATCACAGCTCCAGGACATCGCTGCAGGAGTTCCTCAGGGCAGTGTCCTAGGCCCAACCATCTTCAGCTGCTTCATCAATGACCTTCCCTCCATCATTAGGTCAGAAGTGGGGATGTTCGCTGATGACTGCACAGTGTTCAGTTCTATTCGCAACTCCTCAGAGCATGCAGCAAGACCTGGACAGCGTTCAGGCTTGGGCTGATAAGTAGCAGGTAACATTCGCGCCACACAAGTGCCAGGCAACAAGCGAGCATCTAACCACCGCCCCTTGACATTCAAAGGCATCACCATCACCGAATCCCCCACCATCAGCATCCTGGGGGTCACCATTGACCAGAAACTTAACTGGACCAGCCACATAAATACTGTGGCAACGAGAGCAGGTCAGAGGCTAGGTATTCTGCGGCGAGTGTCTCACCTCCTGACTCCCCAAAGCCTTTCCACCATCTACAAGGCACAAATCAGGAATGTGATGGAATATTCTCCACTTGCCTGGATGAGCACAGCTCCAACAACACTCAAGAAGCTCGACACTATCGAGGACAAAGCAGCCCGCTTGATTGGCACCCCATTCACCACCTTAAACATTCACTCCCTCCACCACCGGCGTACCGTGGCTGCAGTGTGCACCATCTACAAGATGCACTGCAGCAACTCGCCAAGGCTTCTTCAGCAGCACCTCCCAAACCCGCAACCTCTTCCACCTAGAAGGACGAGGGCAGCAGGCGCATGGGAACACCACCACCTCCAAGTCACACACCATCCTGACTCAGAAGTATATTAGCCGTTCCTTCATTGTCGCTGGGTCAAAATCCTGGAACTCCTTCCCTAACAGCACTGTGGGAGCACCTTCACCACACGGACTGCAGCGGTTCAAGAAGGCGGCTCACCACCACCTTCGCAAGGGCAATTAGGGATGGGCAATCTCCGGAACGAATAAAAAATTTGACATGTACTTGAAGAGGTGTAATTTGCAGGGCTGTGGGGACAGAGTGGGGGACTGGGACTAATTGGATAGTTCTTTCAAAAAGAGCCAGCACAGGCACGATGGGCCGAATAGCCTCCTGCTGTGCTGTGAGATGCTATGATTCTATGATTGTTAGTTTTAACCTGAAAATAACACTCTGACAGTGAGGTATTTACTGCTTTTTGGAGTAGATGGGAGAGCTCAGTGGGCATTGGACATGGTCTCGGGCAGGTGATGTCCTGATTGAAGGGTACTTGCTGATCCAGGGCTGCCATGTTCCATTGCTGTGAAGCTTCCAGAATGTAGGAGACTCTGTCTTCTTCAGACATAAGGTATCCAAAACTCGGCTCCCCGTGTCCTAACT